>CM060426.1:132767146-133003222 GCA_030545235.1 Helianthus tuberosus | reverse complement strand
GCAATTTATATAAAATGTGAAGTGATAAGGGTTATAAACATCATGTTGAATTAGACTTAATTGTGTAAATCATGTGATCAAAAGTAATTAACTTTTGATAAGTTGAATTAATAAATAATGAGGTCGAACGGTAGTTTTGACATAGAAAACACGTAAGGTGGAATAGTCGTGATTATTAATGACTAATCTAACCACCTTTGAATGATGACGATAGTTTGACACTTAACGAGCAAGGTGGAGGCTTGGGAAGAAACGGGTCAAACGAATCAAGAAGGAAAAGAAAAGCGTAGCTTGGATATGAGGTAAGTATATCTTACACTAGTCATATATTTCAGAATATCATTTTGTCGTGTTACGAAAAAGATAATTATGACGTAAGCCATAGTAGGCCAAAAAGTGTTAAGAAATGGAATTATAAGTAAAGTGACCGCACGGTGTAAATCGGAGCGAGTCATATATACGAGGTGGTAATAAATGTCATCTCGCTAATATAATCGGTCAATTTGGCCAAACGGGTCAAAAGGTGTAGACATCACCTTTTGACAATATCGACTAATGATTTTTGTCGAGTTATATGCTTACAGGAATAGATATCCAAAGGGTACTCGCATCTTTCTTAATTAGCGATTTCAAAGCAAGGTATTAAAATCGGGTTAAAAAGTTGATCCGGGCTAGGTATGTATAATAGATCAACTCATCATTTAGAACTTGAAGTTCTATGAGAGTTAGGTAAAGTAAAAAGGGAAATTCGGTTACCTTAAAAGGTAAACCGAATGATTTAAATTAGAGACAGAGTGTTTTGAAAACAAGATTTGGTTAAAAAAATGAGATTTTGGGCGTGCATGGCTTAAGCATGCCCTTCGTCGTAAAAGAAGAGTTAAAAATGACCAAAACGCCCTTGTAAGTGAAATTAAGCAAGCAACCATTAGAAGTCGCTTGAAAACGAGTTTTATAATCAAGTCAATACTTTGAATAAGTATGAAAAGCGAAAGATGTAAAATATTGGTCAAATGACTCTATAAAGAGTCTTTGTCGTAAAATAATAATTTGAAGGGTAAAATTTGTAATATATAAATCACCACATTGAATCCACCACAAATATAGTTGTGGTGGGAGGTCATTTGATAAGAAATGTGGACATATGTATTTAGAAACGAATGAAAGCGATTGGTGCTTAAAATATGCTTAAATACCCTTAACGGGTCAAAATAAGCATATGAGTGAAAATGGGATTAAGAAGGTATATGAACTTGTAATTGGAACCTAATATGTTAAACATCATTGAATTTAATAGGTTTATGAGAAATAAGGGTCAAACAAACTTGTTTGTTGGATAAAAATCGAACGGGTCAAAATTTGGTAAAAAGGGTAATAAGCCTAAGACTTAAAAGTCTTAAATTTTGTTAATCCGGATGTTGGATTTTAAATCCATATGATGGAGAATCAAATTACAAACACGTAGAAAGAAACGGTAGGTCAAACGGACAAGCGGATTGAAAGATACGAAAGTTTTCATGTCAAAAACGGCAAAATGGAAGAATATGATACAGGGGCCACCGTAACTTACGGTGCCCACCGTAAGTTACGGTGGACCCTGTACAAAAATATATTTTTAATCAGTTTTGTTTCCCGGACTCGTTTAGATATGTTTTAAACCCCGTATGACTAAAGCATTTCATGTTTATGAAATGTAGGTACTCTTTGGATGCCGGAAGACGATCAAGCTCAACGAAGAACCGAACACGATAAAGATACATGCTTCCGCACATTGCATCATCATAAATTTTAAACGACGAATCTGATCACGTTATGTCGAATAACTTTTGATTTGCGAAAAAGTTTTAATAAATCCATATTTTTATAGTATGTGTAGTCTTAACTACACATCTAATTGTTGGTATTTACATGTAAAACCGTTAAATAGAAACTAGGGTGTTACAAGTTGGTATCAGAGCCCTGGTTTAAGAGATTCAAGTATGGTGGGAAAACTATGCTTGGACTTAAACCTTATGCTCTTAATAAAGATTGGTGTTCGGTTCGATGCTTGATCGCAAATCCGGTAAGTGCATGTATGTTAATCGTTTAGCGTATTAAAGTGTTGTAAACAACACATAGGGTTATCGTGTAATACACGTTACCCTAATTAAATGATAGATATAGCTAACAAAATTTCGTGCGTTGACACCCATAGTAGAAAAGCCTTGTATTATGATACGGGCATTTAGTAAAGTTGACATTACTAACTTTTGTGAATGTCTTGATTGAAGGACACTTGCATTTACAGATGACAAGAGTTAAACAAAATAAGGATATGATAGAGGAACGGTCCGATGTATGACAAGAGGAGCATGCTCACCAAGGGCTAAATCGCGTAACGACCGCGAACAAGGTTTATGGCAGGGAACGCCCGACGGGGTAAGCATTACCAGGTGCACGCTTTTAAATATAATTGCATAAATAGCAATATGCAATAAGCAAGTAGAGAATGATTGTTGTATAGGTAAATTAGAAACTTGGAAAAACCTGAATAGAAATACATATCCAAGATATTATTTCCAAGAAAACTAAATAGAGGCATTACTTACATAGGGCGTGATGTGAAAACTATAAAAAGGTCGTGTATGTCATGTGTTAATCGCTTACTCTGGCCAAGTAAGTAGTGGCATATGATACCATGAGTTTTTTATAGCGGACACATTTACATCCGATGTAGTAAGGGCGGGGTGAATGGGACTAACTTAAAAAGTACCCAAATGAATCAAATGAGCAAAATATTTGATAATAATGTAAACGCACAGCCGTGTGACGGAAGCGTATTACATTAGGATAATGAGCCCAAGAGAAGGGACAAAGAAACATGTAAAATGATTAAGATATGCACTGGGAGTGGGTGTGCTTACACTCGAACCCGGAAAATGCGAATATATCTCTAAACGGGTCGTTTTTTGTAAAACGTCAAACTCGATGAAAAAGTTGGAATATAAAAATGAAGGGAGGTCTTAACGCATACCGGGAGGGTTGCAATAATAATGACTTCGGTAAAGCACCCGGTTGATGGGTAAGAATTAAACACATGCGTAGACCGAGAAACGGGAACTCGGATGGAAAGTTAAAAGACTCAGGTTTTGGGTCATAACTAAAAGATGACAAAATAATGTAAATAAAAATTGTGAATAAATTATGTTCAACTATTTTAAAGTTGAACGGGTCGATTATAATATCATGCCGGACGGCATGAGTAAATACAAGCGGGATAATAGTAGCGTTAAAAACAAAAGAATAATGAGCCCGGTAATGGGACATAATCAAATACGAATGTATGTAAACTGGATAATGGTGAGCATAAGATAAACCGACGCATAAATGATGTGAGAAGTCATAAAGTCGGAAAAGTTGTCCGAAAGGAAACGAAGGTAGCCTTAGACTACGGTCAAGGTCAAAGAAAATATCAAGGCGAAAATAAATGATTTTAAACAAAAATAGGAATGCCTTGACACCAAACATGTATTTTAATAATGACATGAGTAAGGAATGATCTACAAGATCAACCTAACCTTTGGGGTTATAAACAATGGAAAGGTCTACGAGACTAAAACGACCCACAGGTCATGATTAGAAAGAAATTATAAGGACTTCACCCTAAAGAGGTGAAAGTCTAATCAAAATAGCACATAAGGCTAAGCGATAAAACCTACGGGTCAATTAGATAAAGCAAGGGAATCAGTTGAGAATCCCCGCATAAAACTAAGACTGTAAAAGAATAAATTATGGACTGTCAATATCTATAATTCTGAAAAAAGTTAAAGAGAAGATCCTAAAACTAAAACTTTGGTTTTAGTAAGAAATAACGTTTTTACAAATATAAATTCTGATAGGAATTTAAATAGTAAGCATGAAGGATACAAGTCTTGACACTAATAAGCGCAAGATGATATATTCGAAAAAGTGATGTTTTCGAAAATAAAAGGTTGATATAAATTAAACATGATGTGACACGATCACGGTCAAGAAATGCAATGTGAGGTAAAATCACATTATAACCAAGCGAGCGGTAGAAATAACCGGACTAATAAGTCTAGTTAGTGAGACCGGTTAAGGTCAGTAATTCAAATCAAGAAATTTGGTTTGCTTGTAAGCGGTAGATTCGGTATAACTGAACCGAATAAATAAATTTGAAAACAAAAGAATTTGTTGCTAAAAGTGAAAGATTTCACTAAAGACCTTTAAACGGGTCAAAGTAACGGATTCATAAAGAATTCGATAGTATATGAAAGCGATGGATATCGCTAAGTTAACTAAACTAGTGGAAATAACGAGATTACATTATTTCAAGTTGCACTATGTCGTATGAGATACGTAGACAATTAGTGACCAAAAAGATGTTACCATACTTATCTGGTAATACGAACAATTGGTTAAAAATATAAGTAATGTTTAAAAGATATCTCGGATCAAATACATTGAGTTTAAACTTAATGAACTATGTAAGAAAAGGTTTCGAGGACGAAACCTCTTTAAGGGGGGTAGACTTGTAACACCCCGAAAACGGGTTTGGTAATCAAACCACGTTAATACTAAAGGACGGGTAAAATACAGTTAGTGGTAAAACTTACCCGGTAAATTTTAGGATTTTAAATAAATAAATCCAATATTTATTAAAAAGATGGGAAATACGTTGAGAAAGCAAAGTATATAAAAGGCCCGAGATTTAACGGGACTTAAAATAAAACGCGTTTTGAACAAGATAAATAACTAGGAAATAAATAACCTAGTACAAGTCTTGTAATTAAGTGAAAGAACAAAATTATTCAAGTTATAAACCAAACAACAGTTGAGGGGCCTATGTTGTTAAAAATTAAAACTTAATAACATAAAACAAAATTTAAAATTCACCAAACACCCACTTTGGGGGTGTCTGGACGATCAAAGAAGCAAGGGGGCGACAGGGGTTTTCTTCAAACCCTAAAATCCTCACAAAATTCACAAATTGAAGCCTCTAATCAAGTCTAAATCGAATCCCAAGTACAGATTCATGATCACCTAGTTGAAAGGATCATAAGGTATGTAAAATTGTGATGTTTTGATTCATCTTGAATTCTAGGTTAATTGTGAGAAACTGAATTTGAGCTTAAATATGTCATGCATGGATGAATCTTGAAGTAGTATGATGTCTAGGAGTAAACCCTAGTCAATAACTAGTTGAACTAGTGTTGACATTATAAAGCTCATGATCATCCATTATGGGTGTTTAATGGGTTTTGTAGAAACATGATGAACACTTGATTCATGATTGTCAAACTAGTGTTATTTGAACTCTATGAAGTTAATCTTGACATATAACCATGAATTTGATGATTATCTAGTAAAAGATGTTAAAATTGGCAAGATAGGTAGCCATAAGTTTGATTGTTAAATTTTATAAAAGAATGCTCACTAGGTGTTTGACATAATGCCTAAGAGAAAGCTAAATGTTGGAATTTCGAATAAAATGCGCATTTGAATAATATGGCAATTTATATAAAATGTGAAGTGATAAGGGTTATAAACATCATGTTGAATTAGACTTAATTGTGTAAATCATGTGATCAAAAGTAATTAACTTTTGATAAGTTGAATTAATAAATAATGAGGTCGAACGGTAGTTTTGACATAGAAAACACGTAAGGTGGAATAGTCGTGATTATTAATGACTAATCTAACCACCTTTGAATGATGACGATAGTTTGACACTTAACGAGCAAGGTGGAGGCTTGGGAAGAAACGGGTCAAACGAATCAAGAAGGAAAAGAAAAGCGTAGCTTGGATATGAGGTAAGTATATCTTACACTAGTCATATATTTCAGAATATCATTTTGTCGTGTTACGAAAAAGATAATTATGACGTAAGCCATAGTAGGCCAAAAAGTGTTAAGAAATGGAATTATAAGTAAAGTGACCGCACGGTGTAAATCGGAGCGAGTCATATATACGAGGTGGTAATAAATGTCATGTCGCTAATATAATCGGTCAATTTGGCCAAACAGGTCAAAAGGTGTAGACATCACCTTTTGACAATATCGACTAATGATTTTTGTCGAGATATATGCTTACAGGAATGGATATCCAAAGGGTACTCGCATCTTTCTTAATTAGCGATTTCAAAGCAATGTATTAAAATCGGGTTAAAAAGTTGATCCGAGCCAGGTATGTATAATAGATCAACTCATCATTTAGAACTTGAAGTTCTATGAGAGTTAGGTAAAGTAAAAAGGGAAATTCGGTTACCTTAAAAGGTAAACCGAAGGATTTAAATTATAGACAGAGTGTTTTGAAAACAAGATTTGGTTAAAAAATGAGATTTTGGGCGTGCATGGCTTAAGTATGCCCTTCGTCGTAAAAGAAGAGTTAAAAATGACCAAAACGCCCTTGTAAGTGAAATTAAGCAAGCAACCATTAGAAGTCGCTTGAAAACGAGTTTTATAATCAAGTCAATACTTTGAATAAGTATGAAAAGCGATAGATGAAAAATGTTGGTCAAATGACTCTATAAAGCGTCTTTGTCGTAAAATAATAATTTGAAGGGTAAAATTTGTAATATACAAATCACCACATTGAATCCACCACAAATATAGTTGTAGTGGGAGGTCATTTGATAAGAAATGTGGACATATGTATTTAGAAACGAATGAAAGCGATTGGTGCTTAAAATATGCTTCAATACCCTTAACGGGTCAAAATAAGCATATGAGTGAAAATGGGATTAAGAAGTTATATGAACCTGTAATTAGAACCTAATACGTTAAACATTATTGAATTTAATAGGTTTATGAGAAATAAGGGTCAAACAAATTTGTTTGTTGGATAAAAATTGAACGTGTCAAAATTTGGTAAAAAGGGTAATAAGCCTAAGACTTAAAAGTCTTAAATTTTGTTAATCCGGATGTTGGATTTTAAATCCATATGATGGAGAATCAAATTACAAACACGTAGGAAGAAACGGTAGGTCAAACGGACAAGCGGATTGAAAGATACGAAAGTTTTCGTGTCAAAAACGGCAAAATGGAATAATATGATACAGGGGCCACTGTAACTTACGGTGCCCACCGTAAGTTACGGTGGGGCTAAAACCTTTACGCCAGTTCTCTACTGACTTACGGTGGAAACATATCAAAACAGGGGCTACCGTAAATTACGGTATCCACCGTAATATACGGTGGACCCTGCACAAAAATATATTTTTAATCAGTTTTGTTTCCCGGACTCGTTTAGATACGTTTTAAACTACGTATGACTAAAGCATTTCATGTTTATGAAATGTAGGTACTCTTTGGATGCCGGAAGACGATCAAGCTCAACGAAGAACCGAACACGATAAAGATACATGATTTCGCACATTGCATCGTCATAAATTTTAAACGACGAATCTGATCACGTTATGTCGAATAACTTTTGATTTGCGAAAAAGTTTTAATAAATCCATATTTTTATAGTATGTGTAGTCTTAACTACACATCTAATTGTTGATATTTACATGTAAAACCGTTAAATAGAAACTAGGGTGTTACATGTTATCATAAAAAAAATCATTTTGCTTTTAGCCAGCTTACAATCCCTCACTAAAGCATGTTACACTAAAAATAAGAGTTTTTGAAGAGTGTGTTGTGGCGCCCTAAACGTCAGAAAATTAATGTTCTCGAAATTTTATAAAATAAAATTAAAACCTTTATGTAATGAAAGTTGATTAAATAAAACTATATTTTATTCCCAAAGTTTTTTTGAAACTTACTTGCCAAAATTACAAAAAAATATATATGTTAATAAAATAATTTGAAATTCTAATTACAAAAAAATATATATGTTAATAAAATAATTTGAAATTCTGATAATTGAGACTGAAAAAAAAAAGTTTATACGCTATAAATAAAAAAAAAGTTTTTACATTCTCTCACCCTCATTGATACTTTAATCGTCAAGTAAGATAAAATTTCCAAGTTAAAATGAGAGTACATGTTATAATTTTTATAGTTATTTGTTTGGGTTTGATCCCCACCTGCTGCATTTGGGGGACGTCCCAATGATAGATCCTTTCCTTCCGAGGTATGGAGCGGTCTTGAGGGCAACCCGGTTTTACCCAACTGTTACCCCTGCAACATTTGTGGGGGCAGCATGGTTTCCGGGCGGAAGTCAGCTCACGCGCCGGCCGGGGCCCGATCGAACATCGCGTCCGGAGATGCGGGGTTGACGGGGAATGTCTTAGACATGTCCCCGGAGACCAATCGGTCTTGTACAGAAAGTCTCCTTCCAAAAAAAATAAAATTGTTTGGGTATAATAGGATATAATAGGAACATTATGAGGCAGAAATGTGTAGGCATAAATGTGTGATTTGGAGAGATGAAAGGTTGGTGTTGCAAATGTGAAATGTGGACCCTCTTTAAGATCTAAATCCGTATCTATATCCATATCCATTATCATTAATAGTTTTTTTTATTTTTTGTAAAGAAAAAACGAAACAACCTTATAATGTATATAGCAATCTTGAGGTTGAATAAATCAAAAGGTGTTATGTTATGTCATTTTAAAAAGTGTATAATGTTAATTATAATGTATATACCAATCTTGAGGTTGAATAAATCAAAAGGTGTTATGTTATATCATTTTAAAAAGTGTATAATGTTAATGACTAATCTTTTTTTCATCAAAAGGGTTTTAAATCCACAAAGGTGTTATTTTTGTCATGTTAAAAATATATAATGTATTAGTGACGTGGGTTATATGTTAATCCACAACAATCTGCAATTTCTTTATCTCCCTTTATAAGAACTGCTGTAGTGGGGCGCCATATGTCCTAAAAAACCAATTATAGCGTCTAATGACGCCGTCTACACCGGGACGAGGGGCGTATCGGGCCAAAAGAAGATGGCAGCGCCATCCATATCGCCGTGCCATGGGGGTTTTGATTTTAAAATTTTGACCATTGAACGGTCATATCTTTAAAAAAAAATTCAATTTCCAATTTTCATATCTTTAAATACCTCCCACATCTCCCATTTTTTTATACAATTCATCACATCTCATTCCATTCTTCTCTATATTTTTTTATAAAAGTATAGAAACTACTCCCAGCCTACTCTAAAAAAAATGGGTTCCCCACTGGAAGATTCGTTCACCGATATTTACCGAAGATTTTTTTTCACCCGAAGAAAACGGGAGGAGGAAAAAGCGGTTACGAGTGTATGTACTCTTGTGATACAAGCAATGGAGCACGTTCGGCATACTCCTCCACGGCCAATTTTGCAGCGCACCTATATCTTGCGAGATCGTGAAGCCGCGAACAAGCGTTTGATGAAAGACTATTTTGATCCCACACTGGTTCACAGACCCAATGTTTTTAGACGGCGGTTTCGGATGAGCCAAAGGTTATTTTTGCGCATTAATAATGATTTGGAAGATAAGTATGATTTCTTTAAGCAAAGAATGGACGTGCGATGCTATTTAGGCTTCACCTCAATTCAAAATGTCACTTCCGCTTTACACATATTAGCTTACGGAAACACGTACGACATCAACGACGAGTACTTGAAGATGGGGGAGAAAACAACACGAGATTGCGTGGAACATTTTTACTATGGTATTTTTTAATCACTTTTATTTATTTACTTTTATATAGTTACTTTAATGTTTAATTAAATTTTAGGTATATGCAAGTTATATGGAAAACGTTATTTGAGAAATCCAGCTTGGAACGACCTTCTACAAATATATGAGGTGCATCTAGAAAAGCATGGAATACCCGGCATGATTGGTAGCTTGGATTGTCGTCAATGACGTTGGTATAATTGTTCAACCGCATGGCGAGGTCAACATACACGGGGTGACCAAAAAGGGCCAACTTTGGTTTTACAAGCGGTTGCGTAATACAACCTTTGGATTTGGTCGTCTTTCTTTGGTGTAGCCGGATGTATGAACGACATTAATACCTTAGAGGCTTCACCATTATTAGAGAGCTACATTTCTGGAACGATACCAAAGGCCGGTTTTCATGCGAACGGGAACGAAAACAAGCACGGCTACTATTTGGGCGATGGTATATACCCAGAGTATTCGATTATTGTTAAAACGTTTTTTGAAACGTTCGATGAGAAAGGAAAGTATTTTAAAAAACTACAAGAGTATTCGAGAAAGGACATCGATAGGTGTTTTGGGGTTCTACAACAACGATGGCATTTTATCAGAAATCCTTGTCGTATGTGGCATAAGGATAGAATACGAATGACAATGTATGCTTGCATCATTATGCATAATATGATCATAGAGGATGATGGAAAAGCGATATGCCAAAACTATATTTCGGAAAATTTAGTTGAAGGAACCCAAGCAACAATGGAAGAGAGACTCGCAAATGCTCAACTATTGCGATCTAAGGAAATACATAACACGTTGAAGGCGGATTTGGTCGAGCGTGCTTGGGCGATTCGCCCAATGCGACGCAATGGTGACAGCGAAGAAGATTCCGATGAAGAAGAAGTTGAGGAATTCGAAGCCGGGAACTTTGAAGACATAGGTTTGGATGCTGGAGAAAACGAAGAGGAAGAAGGAGAGAACGACGATGAAGACGAAGAATAAATGTATATTTTAGTGTAATGTTTTTCTTTAACGTCTTTTTTTATTTTATTGTATTTTTTTATTTAATGGAATTGTTTTTAATTTTAAAAAGTTAGAAATTAATTAATAAAATTGAAAATTAATCAATTGAGTAATGATGAGGTAGGGGCTTTATGACTACGGCCTTAAGTGACATAACGCCCCATAAAGCCCCTGTGTGACGTGGCACGACACGTGTCGCATAACACACACAAAGGGGCTTTATGACTGCATTAAATGAAATGTATAATAAGATAAAACAAAACCCATAACATATGAAAACCACTCACCACACTAATGTAAAACCACTCCCCCTCTCCGTCTCTCTCCCTAAAATCAAAGTCACCAACACCATGGCACCCTCATCGCCACCATCTACAACAAAAAGTCATAGACGAACCCTCTATGTGTACCATTCCGTGATGACGCTCAAGACTTGTTAGGGCTCCGGGCCTCCGGCGATCTTGTTAAGCGACGGTTACTGAGGTTCCTGTCGATCGAACTTCTCAGTCGCCGTTTTCCAGCCAAATGACATTTTTTTTCACCTCACAAAACCAAAACCCATGGCAGTAGTACATGCTTTTATGGGTGCACACTTTTTTTCCGGCGAGGAAGGGTAGTGTTGATGACGTTGTGTTTGAATATAATGTTTTAGTGAGAGAAAGATAGAGAGAGGGAGAGGAAAAAAGGAGAGTTTCGGCGATTATTGGTGATGTTCAGACGAGTGCAGTGGGGTTATATAGGGTGTGAAGGTGGTAAACGACGGAGAAAATTGGTTGGAGGAGACACGACTGATTGGTTGTTAACTGTAAGTTCATAACGGTATTTGAATGTTTATGTCGTTCCATGATGGTGTGTGTGTCCCCCACCGATTAAATTTTTTTAGGATAAAAGGTGTGTATTTTTTTTTAGGATTGCCACCGATTAACGGTATTTGAATGTTTATGTCGTTCCATTACGGTGTGTTGTTTGAGAATAAATGGGTTTTTTTAGGAATGCCATTTTGAGAATAAAATTTGAGTAGTAACCATCGTTAAGTCAAGAATTTTATTGATTTAAAATGTTTGTTTCTTAAGCAGTGCGTTTAAACGGGTGCGTTCGAATGAAAGGATGTGATGGTGTTCAAAGGCACCCTAAGTTGCTAATTGTAAGATTGCAAGTTGACGCTAACCCGCTCGTTACAACGGGATGTTAATTATGAGTGTTTTAGTTTCACTATATAAGATTTGAAATTTATTAAGTATATGCAAAACATTTTTCCAGCAATTTTACTTTAGGCCGGCTTACAATACCTCACTAAAGCATGTTATCCTAAAAAAAAATCATTTTGCTTTTAGCCAGCTTACAATGCCTCACTAACAGGGGCGGACTTAAGACAAAGTTAAGGTGGGCGGGCGCACCCCCGGGAAAAAAAACTTTTAGTGCTAAGTTCCGTCGAAAATCCCGTCCGCACCCCTTGGAATTTACCGTCCGCACCTCTTGGAATTTACTATCTGCACCCCTTAGGTAAAAAGTGTTATCAATTTATATTTTAATTTTTTTTAGTAAACTCTTTTTTTTTTTTAAATACTACTTAAATTATATAACTTTTAATACCTAAATAACTAAACTCAAATACCCAATACCTTTAACTAGCCCACTACTAAGTCTTAGCCCAATAAATACCGGAAACGTACTGAAAGTGTAACGAACCGAACCGATAACGACCGAAAGCTCACAACAGAGCGCGAGGGCGTCTGCTAGTTATACATCATATTAAAATAAACATAACATAAAATAATTAGACTTCGATTTTACATAAGAAGACTAAAACAGAAGAACATTAACTTGATATGCGACATAATTTGTCATGACTTAGAATTGACAAGTATATTAATAATAGTGATATATTTTATGTTCTTATATATCGCTTAAATAACTAGTAGATAGCCAGTCATCCACCATCACAAAAGCTTCTTCGGGCTTGTTTAATGCCACTACATGACCAGCACCCTACATAATGCAAATAAATCATTTTTTGTTCTAGATTCATTTTGTTTAGTTATGTTTCAAGCAAAAATTCAAATACAACCAGTTTTACAGTTCAAGAGTTCTTTGGACATATTTAAGCCATCCTTCTGAGCGAATAGTGATTGGTTAAAGTTTGACTAAATATGCCGTTTAAATTGCATGTTTCTTACCTTAATAGTTGCATACGTTAACGTGTATCCGTTTTTAGCATACGTCACCTGGTATCTACAAAAGCAAAGAATTGTAAGTTTATATGTCTAATAACTAAGAAAATGCTTATGTAAGAAATGTGAGCTCACCCAGCAACTTGGTTACTAACAAACCATGGCTTCCATGGGCTTTCAGTTGGAAGATCTAGAGACTTAATCCATTTCAAAGTGCCGATGTATGGGAAATTCATATCATGATCACCACTACAAATAGATAATTACATAAGAGATCAAAATAGAAGTAATTACCATATATGCCTACACTATATATATTATTTTTAAGAGTATCTGCATTACTTAATGATCAAAACACGAGAGTTTCTTGCAACAAGTTGTCTATGGTAGTCGACGCTACTAAAGATGTCATATGAGTAGTAAATCGTGTCTTCTTTGTTCATATCGTATTGTAGAGAATAATTGGTTTTGTGCCAAGTTTCAATCGTTCCCTACAAAAAATGGCATAAAATCAATTCAAAAGAAAATGGAGTTTTGTTTTGGAGATGACTAAAAAAGACCAAACAATTTTTCATTTGTGGAATTTGTATACATAATGGGACTTTATTGAAGATGTTTAATTTCTGTGTGTTAATATGATGAAACTATATATAACATTTTGCCTTAATACAAATTTTTCTAAATAAATGAATTCAGTAGGTACTATCATTTATACTTTGGTATATTATTGTGACAATAATACTACTACCTTTGAGAGCACCCACCATTTATCATTGAGTAAATAGTGTCATTAGTTGTTAAGTCATTGTAAAAACAAACCTCGCGAACATGAAGTGCTTTCTGAACAACATTATTGTTTGCCCAATATCCTAAATATTCATCAGCAGCTTCCTGTGAATATAAAATATTTGGTAAATTGATCATGTTCTCTTAGTTTTGTTAACTATGAAAGGTTAATTTTATAAATTGATTATTTCTCACTATTTTTAGGTTAAGAGTATTGTGTATGGGAACCTTATACGCACATACACGCATACACACACACATATATATAGATGCTTCCGAGGGGCATATTGTTTAATATGAGAAAGAAAAGTTACAAAACAATTTGGCTTTGGATTTGCAGCATCACAAACTGGATCCAATATATTGCCTATGTTAAGTCCGCTTGTGCACTGGAATTAAAAAAAATTATTAGAGATTGTGATTAAAATTACACATATCTAATTAAATATTTTCCATTTGTACCTCCTCTATCCGTTGAAGATTGTATAAACATGCTGTGTTATCCGGATAAGAATTTATGTAGTTTCCATTACAAGTTTTTTTTGTAGACTGAAATATATCAAGAATCAAGAAGATGTTAGACCATAGCTCGCAAATTGTGAAGTAACTTTGTCATGAAGTTGATATAAACTTTTTGTTTACCTCGTATATATCATCTGAAATAAGTGCAAACCGGTGGGCAAACTCTAATCTTGAATTAAAATCATTGAATTTATCGGTTAAAGGGCTTACACATATGCATCCCTATATAATGGGAAAATATTAATAATACTCACACATACACACGCGCGTACACACACACACACACACACATATATATATATATATATATATAGGGGATGGATCATGAGAAAACTAGTTTAAATGAGAAAACAAAAAAACTAACTAAAAAAACCTAAAAAACATACCAAATTTTTTTTTTTACAATTTTTTTATAGAAAAATCGCTACTTTTTATGTATGGAAAAAAAATTTCAAAAAAAAATTTTTTTTTTTGGTTGTACTGCACATGTGCACTAATACGGAAAGCCTAAACCACTTAACCCACCCCCCACCGACACCCCCCAAAAACCTAAACCCCCCACCCCCCAAAAACCTAAATTCACCCTCCCACCAAAAGCCTAACCCCCCCCCTCCAAAAACCTAAACCCCCCACCCTCCCGAAAACCTAAAACTAAACCCTAAACATAAACCCGAAAAAAACCTAAACCCCCACCCCCACCCCCCAAAAACCTAACCCCCCTCCCCCCCCCCCCCCCCCCCACACCCAAAAACCTAATCCTAAACCTCCAAAAAAACTAACCCTAAAAGCTAAACTAGACTCAAAAAGCTAATTTTAAGCATGTAATGCACATTGTAGTACATGTTATATTGCACATGTGCACTACTATAATAATAGTATTGAAAACAAGACGACACCATAAATCTTTTTTTCTGTCATAAAAAATATGCTCGAATATACAAAAATTTGTGATCTTATGGTGCAATTTTTGTTTTAAAATGATAACGTATGGAGAAATGGGAAATGTTTGAAAAGTTATATTTTTTTTTCAATTTTACCCCTCCTTCATTAAAAGTCCCCCCTCCTTCATTAAAAGTCTCATCCCCTCCTTTTTAGTGGTTTTTAGTTAGTTTTCTAGTTTTCTCATATATATATATATATGTAGTTTTCTCATGATTCTCTCCCTATATATACCAATTAGTAAGTAAAGAAATATAATTTTCAATAATGTTACGAATTCGATATTTACTTTAATATTCACTTGTGGTTGATTTCCAAGTTGATTGCCTACATAAAACAAGAGTAAATATTGTGATTAGGATATAAATGACATGATATAGTACATGCATACAAAAATTGTTACCTTTGTATGTCTCTAAAGTGATAGCTGGTATAACAAGGCCATAGTATGAAATCCCAGACATGTAGAATGGATTATTAAGAAACCTTGGATGTTCCACAAGCCACTGTACAGAAAACACATAAAATATGTTCAGAGGGTGAATTATGAGCCTGTGGCCGCCATTAAGTCTAGGATTAACAAAAAAAGGATGTTGGTCCAAGAGACCAAATATATAGAAGTCTTAAGTTTGAGTCAATGAAAGAGATAAATATATTCCTCATTTGAAAATGATAATATTGATGTTGCACGAAACTTATCTAACCTTTTGTATGAACTCATAACATTGTAAAGCTAAAATGGAATCACTACTCCTTGATGCTTCCCATGTTTTAGCATATGAAAACCCTACACCAGCGGGTAGATCTACGAATATCATATTGGCTACCTACAAAATTATACAATTATTGTCATTGCACCATACATGCCATAAACTCACACACATCCATATGATAAAGAAATCCTTTTTTTATTTTATATTTCTTTGTATAAAACATGTGATAAATGTCGAGTTAAAATTAACCTTTGCCCATGAATTTTGGTTTAACTCCAGTGTAATGTTAGTCCAAGTTGAGCTTTCAAAATTGATATTTAGTGGACCTGTAGAAGATAGTTGGATCAGTGCTGGTTAGTAAATAGATGATTTTCTTAAAATCCAACCATCAATGACTTAAGCCATAAAAGTAAACCTATTGTTTTGTAGAGGCATATCAAACATTAAAATAAATTATAAATTTTGTGCTTTAAATATAGCCAAATTTGTTATTTGTGCTGTTATTTGTGCCCTTTAAAAGAAAAGATAGCATTAAAGTAGTATGGCTTGAACAGTTTTGCCAAAGAATATAGAAAGAGAACAGATAGAAAATAGAAAGATATAGAGATTTGTTTAATTCAATTCATGCATACCTTTATTAATAAACCTACGGTTGTATAGCCATTCTAAACAAAAGAATTCAAAGCTAACTCCTAACAACTTGGAGGAGAACGTTGGTTATAGCACGTTTCTCATTATCTCAACTAATTATTCAAACAAAAAGGAAATGAACGTTGCAATCTGCTGAATGTATGCGACTAGTGTGTAGGCTTCTTGGGCTCATGCATCTTCTTGGGCTCCTTATGTAGCCAAGGTACATAACATAAGGGTCCATTTTTTGAACAAGTTAAGACAGAAAATTCGGCTTCACCACCACACCACACCACGGTTGTACAATGTAGGATCAGATCCACAATGCCACTTGTCTATTTGCCATGATAGATGGATAGATTGTAAAAACCCTAGATATAAGGGGATTCAGGTGGTCGGTGGTGATTTTGTGGGTTGCTAGAAAAAGTTTGTTGATTGATCCCATGGTGTGGTGATGCAATGAAATGAAGATAAAGAAAACGATATACATATATATACACATATTAAACTAATGAAATGAATGGGTAAAAGGATATTTATGTCCTCATGTATATTGCACATGATATAACATAACCAGGAAATAAACTTAACATCAATTAGTTAAAAGGACCAAACATGAAAGAACTTTTGAAAAAAATTGGATTTTAGTAGTGGTTTTTTAAAGGCTGCTTTCATAATTTTGGCTACAGTTAAAAGACAAAATTTGTAATTTACTCTAACTCTAACATCATCAAGTTCATAAAAGAGTAAAGTGTAACACCCATTTTGTGGGAAAAAAATATAATATATGAAATCTATATCATTAGAGTAATCCATTGATGTGGATCACCACCGCTCTGGTACCAATTAATACGAACTTAATCGATTCTCAATTGGTCCAAGAATAAGGGTCTGTTTGGTATGGGGTAATGGAATGGACGAATGAATGGAATGAACGGGGTAATGGAATGGACGAGTGAATGCAATGGATCATTACCATTCCATGTCTTATTTGGTTAACATGTGTGAATGGAATGAATTATTATTGTATATTCTTCGGTAGGCAAGAAAAAACGGAGTAAGAAAATCAGCGGTGACTGGTGGTGGTGGTCGGTGGTAGTGATTGTGGGTGGTTATAGGTGGCGGTGGTGGGTGTCGGCGACGGCGATGGGTGGTGGTGGCGGCAGCGAGTGGCGGTGCGGCGGTGACGACGAGTGGTGGTGGCGGCAAGGTGGCCGTTGGTGGTGTGTGGCAGCAGAGGTGGCGGTGGGCGGTGGCGGCAGTTGGTGGTGGCGTCGACGATAGTGGTGGGCGGCGGCAGCGAGTGGCGTTGGTGGTTGGTCGCGGCTGTGCTGATAACGGTGGTGAGTGGGTGGCGGCAGCGACGGTGGCTGTCGGGGTGAGGTGGTGGCGTGTTGCGGCGATGGCGTCGATGGTGGGTGGTGGTGGTGGGTTGTGGCGAAGGTGGTGGGTTTTGGTGTTGTTGATGAATGATGCAAGAGGGGATGGAATGGAAAAAAAACATGGGGGTGGAAGGAGTGATTTTGAGGGAATGGAATGTCTTTTGGAATGGGTGATTCCATTCCATTGACCAACCAAACACCCTTTTCTTCATTCCCTTGTAATCATCCATTCCATTCCACCTCCCATTCCTTCGTACCAAACACTACCTAAAAGATAGAAGTTTGAGAGAATTTGGAATTTTTGGAGAGACTAATTCATATCACTCATTAATAATTTAAACAAAAGCATATAAGTAATATTTATAGCTATTACTAAAATAACTAAACCCACTACTCAAACAACTATCCATTACTTAGAAGTTACAAATAAACAAAGAAAATATAGCAACGCGGCATTGTGGTGATGAAAAGAATTAGCACATAATACAAAAGTGCACAGAACAAACCCTTGTATAAGATGATATTACTAGTTTGGTTTATTAGCTCTTGTTGGCTATTTTGTTTTGAAAGAACTTTAAAATTGTGAATAACCATTTGGTTGAATTCTTGTAAATAATCATGTCGTGGGTTTGGATGTATAATTTGTTTGATAAATATGCTCTCTTTTGGGTTGTCATGTTTATTACGTTCAATAAATACTATTTGTTCACACAAGCGAATCTAGAAAAAAATCCAAGGTATCTCAAAAAAACATTTTGGACTTGGGGGTATTTTAATATTTGCTCAGGGGTGAAGGGGTGGTATCCAATACATAAAATGAAGATGGAAAAAAATTTACACTAACTTTGTACCTCGTCAAGAAAGAGGGGTAGCTCGAGAACACATAAAACAAGATTAGGGTTGTCAATGAAAAGGTTAAAGTTCAACTCAGAACACATCTAACAAATCTCAAAATATTTGGAAACCAAAGCTTTCTAGATGTGTTTCTGTTATTCCAACAATGGATTTGTCAAGTGTAAATGCAAAGGGTGATCCATATTTATGTCATTTTATGTATGTTGATGATTCTGGTAGACCCAAGACCATTTTGGCTTGGTTCCTTTTCTCCAACTAATGTGTTTGTCGGATGTGTAGGGTCAGTCAAGGATGACAACCTTTGGTGTATTTATAGTGGCAGCTCATGGCTTATGATGGGAATGTGGAGTTTTTGTACGATTTAAAACAACTAAAAAAAGGAGGATATGTGAACTTTGCTTGTGATAAATTAGGTTTTATCACAAGTGAAGAAACTATGACTAATGGGATGATTAGTATAGAAAAAGTCAACTTTGTCAAACACGTAAAACACAATTTGATTAATATTTCCTAGGTTTGCGATCAGGAGTATTCGATACACGCCACACATAAAGAAAGTTCGGTTCTCAAAAACGATAATCTATTTCGAATACAACTTCATTTTCAACAATATATATAACAAAAACCATAAAAGGGTATACTTGTATCACTACCTAATTCGTTCGGACCGTATCGGTTTGGTTGATCATCGTAAAGAAAAATAATAATCATTATTGAACTCTTCGATTTTGAACCAAACTTTTATCCCAACATAGATAAAAACTAAGCACGTCACTATGGTGTGTGTAAAATGCAACATATAAATTACATCAAATGAGGTATAAAACTAACCATTTTAGTACTAATGTTGGAAAAAGTGTGCTTTTGTCTTCCTTTTGTATTTTCAGGACTAAATGAGCATAATTGAACAAAAGGAACAAATATGCAGCCAAATCTAACATAAATACAAGAAAACGAATAAACATGGCATGTCCGATCCCTCGACAGCAGCTTCCCAAGCAAAAACAAAGGAACAGAAGGCTGACCACGGCCCCGTGCCCAGCCGACACGGGGGCGTGGCCAGGCACCTGCAGAAAAGACAAAGTCTTAGAAGCTTCTATTCCCAGCATGGGGGCTTGCCCAGCTCAACACGAGCCGTGGTCAACGCTAAGATTCGCAAAATCTTGCAAATCTTGATAGTACAGATTCGCTTCTGCACACGGGACCGTGCCCAGTGAACACGGGGGCGTGTGGAGCTAATGCAGACAAATTTCAATTAATGAAGAAAGAGAATAAGGATAGACACGGGGCCGTGTCCGGGCTTCTGTGCAGGCTATAAATAGGGGTGTTTGGCTCACTTCAAAGGCATCCATTGGCAAACCACCCCTCTCCCACTTCACCCACACTCCACCACCATCACAACACCCACATCCACCACCATCATCCATCATCCATCTAGAGTGTGTGTAGTAGTCTCGGGATCCAAGATTGATAGTAAGAGTTCTTGACAATCAAAGGCCATGTTTGCCTAAGTCTCTTACATCACTTGGTGAAGACAAGCATTTAGTGTAATAATTTTGATTTTTAATATTTTCGCACTTTTTATTTGGTTTTGTATTAATGACTTTAATAACTAGTTTCTTATGTTGAAGGTGAAACTTCCTTATCATTTGTCCGTGGTGTCTTGGCGTTATTTTACTGTCTATGTTGGTGCATACGTCTGTCGACTTCGTCTTGTATCGAGTCTTGCGTTGATCAGGGCACGAAGTTCAAGAAAACAAGATAAAAGTTAATTCCGCTTGAAGTGTCTAATTCCGCTTGAAGAGGATAGTTGGTAATTCCGTGCGAAATTAATCAGTTAATTCCGTTTGAGTGTAATATCGCTTCTATGTAATTCCGTTTGAAGCATGTTTCAAGCGGAATTAGATGTCTATATATAGTAGAGTTCTGATTTCATTTGAAACGGAATTAGGTTGTGTGTTTCCGACGGCGAAGCTCTGTCGAAGTGTCGTCTTGCTGTAAAACTGTTCCAGATCGATATAAACAACAGTTAAAAGTGATATCTTGCTGAATTCAACTCATTATGTCTGTTTCCGCCTTTCATATTGAGTAGAACGCCTCTGATCGACTCGTCTCGGGTCTGACAACGATCCTACATGTGGTATCAGAGCTCAGGAGGAGGAGTTCTGCTATATTCAGCCTGATTTCATCTCATCTTCTTACTTCTACACCTTCTTTTATAAATTGAACAAGTTTTAACGGTCAAAATGAACCGAATTTCTCATATCATAAGCGAAATTGTGTTTTAACAAATCCTTGAGAAAATTGGACCTTAATTCGACTTAAATCGGCTAAAATTGATAATTCCGCTTGAACTTCAGATCAGATATGCTGACATCATCCTAATTTCGTTTGAAATTTCACCATAATTCCGCACGGAATTACCTCATTTAGCTAATTTCGTTTGATTGTGCAACTAATTCCGCACGAAATTAGTATTTCCGCTTGAAACTGTTTTCAGTTCAAACGAAATTAGATAATTTCGTTTCAAGAAGTATAATTCCGCTCGAAGTTTAATTCCGTTTGAAGTTGTTTGTGCAGGTAATCTCGATTGAAGGTAATTTCGCTTGAAGATCTAATTTCGTTTAAACAGTGATTGTCTTGATAAACGTGCTACCGAATCATGGACGAAGAGTTCTATAACGCATTTGCTACATCCCCGACTACTCCGGCTGAAATTGCTAAGAACATGAATATGGAAAATGAAACTGGAACGTTGCAAAAACCCCCGAAACTTATGGGAACTGAAGAGTACCATGGCTGGAAAAATCGTTTTGAGAATTGGGTTCAGGAAAATCATCTAAGAGCTTGGGAAAGCATTGAAACAAAATCTATTAGACCACAGACCGCTTTGAATGTTGATAAAATTATCTCAGAATTTTCAGACAAAGAGAGAGATAGTTATAAAGGAGAGAAAATGATGATTAGTCTTTTACAACAAGCTGTCAAAGAAGACATCTTTATTTTGCTTCAGCATGATGGTAGTGCATTTTCTATTTGGGAGGCACTTGAGAAGAAGTTTGAAGGAAGTACAGAGATGCTCAAGAGTAAAGCATCTCTACTAAAAAAAGTAGTTTGAGTTGTTTACAAGTATGTCAGGGGAGACTACAAAGACTCTTATTGAGAGATATTGTCATCTTGTGCGTACCATGTCTCAGTTGAAAATTACTAAAACTCCAGCAGAATGGGTTGAAAAGTTAGCTGACGCATTACCGCAGAAAGAATGGGGTACTTATCTCATGATCTTAAAGAATTCTGGAGAATTTAGCAGATTGTCAATTGGACAGTTTATTGAAAAGCTTGAGGCACAGGATCTTGAACAACAAAAGATTGCCAGAATGAACAGCTCAAGCAATCAACAAGACATCAAATTGTACTATAAAGGAAATATTCAAACTGTTGAAGCAAGTCCTAAGATCCAAACCGCTTTTAGTGCAGGAAATTCATCTGGATCAGTTAGTCAAAGTTCAATCAAGACTAGTGGATTTTCAAATGTCAATCCTCCAAGTAGTCAAAGTTCAAATGTTGGTAATGAACATATGATTCAGTGCAATGTTGCTTTGCATCTTCAAAATGGTCAGAATTTTTCTGATGAAGTTGTTAAAAGTCATATGGCATTACTGGTTACTGCTTTGGAATCTTATGAAGGATTGATTGCTGGAAGAATTGGTAATCCTATGCTAACAAAGGAAGATTACGATCAGATCGATGCAGAAGAATTGTAGCTCATGGACATCAAATGGTGTCTAGCTAGTGTATTGAGAAGAGCTGAAAAGTTCAAAATGATTACAGGAAGAAATGATTTTCTGGATGCTCATGTTTCTACTTTAGGTTTTGATAAATCTAAAGTTACTTGTTTTCGATGCAGGGAGAAAGGTCATTTCAAGAGAGAGTGTAAAAATCAAGAAGCAAATGGAGCAAAGAATCCGTTTGGTGGCCATGATTACTATCGGAAGGCTATATATCAACAAATCACTCATCAGCCGCATCAACAAAAAGAATCACAAACTGCACACGGGAAAATGATCGAAGATGCAAATAAGAAAGCTTATTATGGTATCATTGATCAAGATGATGAGAAATTGGCTCCAGGTTTTAGCTGGGATAAGTTTGTGGATGAGAATGGGGAATTTAAAGCTTTCATTGCTCAAATTGTTCAAAAACCAGAATTGATGAAAGAATGGATAACAGTGTTATCTGATGAAGAGAAAAGTCAAGATGAAGAATCTGTTTCTTCTGAAAATAGTTCAACAGATTCTAGTGATGATGATGAAGATATTGAACAGAAAAACATTGGAAAAACTCATTTATCTTCTGACAATTTTGAATTTTATTTTGCAGAAAAATTGAAGAAACTTAAAGAGAGAAAAGCTGCAAAAGAAATGAAAGAAATCAAGATTGTTGAAAAGATAGTTGAAGTGGAGAAGATAGTTGAAGTAGAGAAGGTAGTTGAAGTCGAAAAGATTGTTGAAGTTACAAAACCATGTCTTACATGTTTGGAATCTTGCAAACAATGTGAAGAAAAAGACGAGAGGTTTAGTGAATCAGAAAAGTTGAAAGAAAAGTTGTTGTTTGATGTCAAGAATGTGAAAGAGTCATACGATGTATTAAACAGAACGGTGAATAGTTTGCAGAAAACTAACTCCGAAAGAGAAGATGCTTTAACAATGATGAATGCAACAATGATGTCGAAGCAGAAAGAGATAAATTTTTACATTGAAGAATGTGCGAAATGGAAGCAAGAGTTGGAAACTGAGAAAGCTGAAAATGAAAGAATCAGACGATTACTAAGAAGTTAGTCGAGTTCTGATTACTTAATTGACAGAATTTATCCAACTGTTGCAGGTTTTGAAGTGTTTGAAGATAAGAAGTCAAAGAAAAAGGATACTGGTAAGAAACAAAGTGTCTGTTATAATAAGTGTCCGCCTCCGATTTGGGAAGGGTATTCGCCTAGAAAACCGGATTAGGAACAAGTAAAAAAGGCAGTCAATATAAAGTTAGAGTCCGAGATAACCGATGTATTACCAGACGATATTGACATCACGTTCACAGCGTCCGACACAGATCACGAGTCTGAATTAATAAAAAGGGTGGTTGATCAGGTGTTGGATAAGGATGAGGAGTCAGAGTCAAAGTCCGACTCAGAAAGTTCATGTTTGTCAGTCGGGAGTTCGAGTTCATCTGAAAAGTGTTCAAAATCGTCAGGAAAACGGGTTTATAGTAAAGAATTTTTGTTGTCAAAATCAAATTTGAATGATGAAACATTTGAAGTTGCATATACTTTGAATGGTTCTAACAAATTATATTTTGATAAAGAATTTCCAATAAGAGGTGTTAAAACTGAAATGATAAAAAAGGTTTTCAAATTGACATAAATTAATATTTCT
Source organism: Helianthus tuberosus (assembly GCA_030545235.1). Lineage (NCBI taxonomy): Eukaryota > Viridiplantae > Streptophyta > Magnoliopsida > Asterales > Asteraceae > Helianthus > Helianthus tuberosus. Next base: position 132,979,174 of record CM060426.1, on the reverse strand, counting down.
AAAATAAAAGATGTAAATCTTACTGGAAAATCTAAAATTTACACCTCAAGAGTTCAACAACGTTTAAACAAGAAAAAGGGTTACAGTTCTGGTTCTGGTTTTCAAAAGAAACTAAACCATAACGGTAATTTCAAAAAGAAAGGACTTGGTTTTATTCCACCAGAAATTATAAAAATGAGAAAATTTCTAAAAATACAAAATTTGTGTCAGGTATGTCTGCTGAGGATGAAAAGTAGAGCTCATTCTGGAGACAGTCAAATCAGGAATTTTTTGCAGAAAAGAAGAAAACTGAAGCTCATCAGAGAAAAGAGACTAGAACCTGTTACAGATGTCAAGAAGTTGGTCACATAGCCTGGAACTGTCCCAAAGCAACCAACACAAAACAGGGAGTCTCAGAAAAACTCAAAGAAATAGTTGTTGATAAAACAGAACCACCAATTGAAAATTTTAAAGTGTTTAAAAACTCTACATATGAAGTTGGTGAGTGTTCTAAAAGGTTTTACAAGAAAAGGGGAAATCTTGACAACCAAGCTTGGATTGTTAAGAAATCAGATGTAAAATCCGGCGATGAATCTTATTCCACAAAGTCAGAGGAGCCACAGGTTGAGGAAAAAGAAGAAAACTCAGTGCCTCCAATGGATGATGTTAATTTTCCACCATTGAGGGCTGAGAATTTTAAATAAAAAATTGGTAAAGTTGAGATCCCGAAACAATTCTATTCTGAAAAGAAAGAATTTGATGTTGAGAAAGCATTTAATGGAAATGTGAAAAAGATTTTTGGGAAAATGGTCGAGGGAAAGGCCAAAGGGGTAAAAAAAATTTATGCCACAAAGAAAGCAACTTATTACCCAAGTGCAGATGAGGAGGTAACATCCAAGTTTGGTGAAACTTGGATGTCTGTGTTTCATAAGTGAGTAGTATGACTTGCCGGATCTCCCAAGTTTGTAATCGTGGAGCAGGAATCGGCATCTTTCTCGATATAGTTTTGTTTTTGTGAATAAATCTTAAAAAATTGTTAAATTTTACAAGTTGTGGACAGTGCCAGAACTCCCAGGTTGGTAAGTAGGGAGTAGGTATCGCCATTTTTCTTACAAGTGGGACTTAATTTTCAAGATTAATCAGGGACATTAAATTGTACTTGATTTATCTTTCTTACAAGTGGTTAAATAATATATGGGGTTCATTTCATTGAAAAGAGGAAAGAAACAAAGTGATGATCTTACCCTTAACCTACAAGTGGTTTAAAATCAACAAAACTTTTTTTCCGGAAAAATCATTTTGGTTAAAACAAACTTAAGTGTTTTGAAATCATAATGAGAAAATAGTTTGTTGTAAGGGGGAGTTCTGATTGTTTATGCCAAGTGGATGGAGAAGTGAAGTGATTTAATATCAGTTGTCAATTTACTTGTATAGTTTGTTTTCAATTTTTTCTTTAAATGTGTTTGCATTTTAGGGGGAGTAAGAATTTTCAGAAAATCCAAAAACATTAGAAAATTTGAAAATGTCAAAAACATGATAAAATACAAAATTAGTTTTGGTGTCAAAGAAGAGGAAATGATAGTACATCAGTGGACAGTTACAGTATGCTAAAGAAATGTAATGATTAAATAGCGTTAAACGGTCTCACTGATGATATGCTGATAGGTTTTTACACATTTAGTAAGTTTTTTCGGGATATAAACTTAAATTCAAACTTGCTTATTTCGTGGGGAACACTACTTGGATATATAGGTAACCCCAGAAATTTTGTTTGAAAGGTCCCTCTTTCTGAGATACTAGGTCTTTATGCTCAGTGATATCTGGGGTATTATCCCGGGACTTCTGATTTTGCGGAAGCAATGGCCTAGTCCCCGGAGAATACTTTGCGCTTGCTTGAAATAAAAGCCTACCCTCAGCATAAAAAATGATGAAACATTGAAAAATGCTAATCATGTGTTGTTGTAAAAAAGATACTCTAAAGGGGACCCACCAAAAGTCGAAGCCGTCATCTCTCTGCTGAACGGAAGTTCTGACCTGAGCTCTCACGGTCCTCGCAATTAACCCCTTACAGATATCATCTATGGTATACTCACCTGTAAGACTGAATATTGGGATCTGGATACGGGAGTTTATTCAAGAGGTGGGACACATGAATGAGTTTAAGTTCTTAATACATCTAATTCATAGCCTGAATCTGTTGAAATTTGTGTGAAAATTTAAGTGGATCAGTATATCGGCATTCTAAATGAATTGTTTAATTCTAAATGTGTAACTAAGCTCAACGGTACTCGTGACTTGTCAAAAACTGATATGATCCTCTTACACAAACTCACAAAAATATTGTCTGTAAATATTTCTTTACTGCATTTCATTTCATTAAAAAATTCAAAAGGATTTTAGTGTGTTTTAGCATTTTTTTTTTGAAAAATCCAAAAAGATTTTCAACAACTGATGTTGGAGAGCTGATTTTCAAAGTTCCAAGTGCTAAACATAATGAGCATGTGGTAAGGGGAGTGTGTGTCTAAATATGAAAATATTTTGAAATTTTGCCTACAAGTGGTTCATCTGAAATTATCATTGATAAATCATTCTGGTTTATTTTGAGAGGAAATTTGGATAGATAAATTTATAAATTGTTAAATTTGAAAATTTACTTTTGGGAACAGGATGTGCAGGATAGCCTGGATTCTGAAGTCTGAGTATAGAGCCAGGACACAATCCTGATCCTGTGATAGACAAATTGTGATCAACATCCAAGGGTAGATTGTTCGAGGAGAGTCTGTTGATGCTGAAGAGGAGAAGATTTCACTGTCAGATACTTTGAGGAGAAGCCCGAAGACTGATAAAGACTGAAGACGTTGAATACTCGACACTTAAGACTCGTCAACATCCGAGGGGGAGTCTGTTGGTGCATACGTCTGTCGACTTCGTCTTGTATCGAGTCTTGCATTGATCAGGGCACGAAGTTCAAGAAAACAAGATAAAAGTTAATTCCGCTTGAAGTGTCTAATTCCGCTTGAAGAGGATAGTTGGTAATTCCGTTTGAGTGTAATATCGCTTCTATGTAATTCCGTTTGAAGCATGTTTCAAGCGGAATTAGATGTCTATATATAGTAGAGTTCTGATTTCATTTGAAACGGAATTAGGTTGTGTGTTTCCGACGGCGAAGCTCTGTCGAAGTGTCGTCTTGCTGTAAAACTGTTCCAGATCAATATAAACGACAGTTAAAAGTGATATCTTGCTGAATTCAACTCATTATGTCTGTTTCCGCCTTTCATATTGAGTAGAACGCCTCTGGTCGAATCGTCTCGGGTCTGACAACGATCCTACAGTCTATATAAAATAAAAGATTTACACCACTCATATCTCTACGGTCTATATAGAGATATGTTGGCTACCTGGTCGGGGGTTAAGGGAATGGTTTGGTAAGGTTCTTGCCTTGTTCAGTGTATAGATCCTGCAAGGACCTGGGTCAAGCTTACTAGGACCTCCTTCAATACCCACTGGTATTGGATGGCGGGGGTGCGAATGGCTTGATCCCCTCATATGTAAACTACTATTAATACATTAACCCGGCTACTTGGGATTGTATCCCTGCTGACTCAAACCTCATAGCCGAGGGTAACGTCACCTTCAAAAGAGGGGCCTACCACATTACGCATTAATAACTTAATTAGTTATCTTCCAATATTCCAACCCTTTAGGATTGTATCCTTGCTGACTCAAACTACTGGGTTGAGTGTAACGTCATCTTCAAAAGAGGGGCCTACTACTATAACTAAGATAATCTCTTAAAAAGTGCAAAAGTGCGGAAATCATCAAAGGTTACACTAAAGTCGAGTCGGATCCAAGTGATTCATCTTGTCTATCTGTTTTTATTTTATTTTTATTTTTCAGCATTTTTAGTTTTTATTTTTATGTTTAAAACCTTTTCTAAAACTTTTGATTTGATTAGACGTTGAGGATAAAGCGGTACTAAAAGCTCTTGTGTCCTTGGACGACCTCGGTATCTTACCAACGCTATACTACGCTCACGATGGGTGCACTTGCCCATATGTGTGTTTAGTGTTAGTAGAATATCGTGTTTTATAAATTTAAAACTTGACTAAAGTGTTAAAAAGGGCTTAAAATATCAATAAAAATATATAATGCTACACACGCATCAATGGTATATTCAGAATAATATAAAGTATTTATATATATATAAAAGGTTAGAATCACCTGAATTTACGTGGATTGAATAGATGTAATGTTATATACTTAGTAATAAAAAGTAATATCTTCTATAACCCCTGTGTATTGTAATTAGGGTTGTCCTGTTTTATCTAAAATCCGAAACCCGACCCAAATTTCAAGCAACCCGAACCCGAATTAGGGAATACCTGAAAAACCTTAACCCGGATAACCCAAACCCGACCAACCCGAACCTTAAATAGGTCAGTTATTGGGTCACTTTTTACCAACTAACAACCCAAACAACCCGACCTGAAAAACTCAAAACTCAAAACCCAAATAACACCCTGAAATTTGTTGTCGTTTTTTATAAATGTGATTTAATTTGAAGTGTTTTGTATTTAAAGATTAACTTTTGGGACTTTTGAACGTTACCATACCAATGTTTGAATTGTGATGATATTTTCTAACAATATGTCATATTAGATGATATTTTGTTTAAAAAACATTTTTTTTTCATTTTACATCAAAACTTGAAAACCGAACAACCTAAACCCGAAACCGAATAATGCAAATCTGAACAACCAGAACGTTAAATAGGTCGGTTATCAGGTCATTTTTTCCTAGCCAAAAACCTAAAAACCCGAAACCCGAAAAAAAACTCGAAGAACACCCCTAATTGCAATAGTTGAAAAACACAAGTAGAATAAAATGTAATGTAATATGTTAAAACATACGGTTGTCAAGATATGTCTTTAAAAATATACTTTTACGTGATAGTTATAAATTGTGTCTAAGTTCATTTTAAAACATTTTTTTCAACCAGGAAATAATTTTTTTTATTTAAATGATAAACGTCAATTCAATTAAAGTGTATATATTATCCTATATATTAATAGAGAAACCTAATGAATAGTATGAATAGTGTTTTTGTCCACTTCTTCTGCCCCTTTGTTCTTACTGTATAAATAGTATTATTGTTCAATATTTTGCCAGATTAGAGTGTATGGTAAATTGGTTAAGTGTTTTATTGAATTTAACTTCATCTCAGGTTCGATCCATGACCCACCTATATTTTTGCCCCTTTAACTCAATCAACAACAAAGACACCTCTCAAAACCCTAATCTTAACATCTCCACCACCCCTCACCTCGTCTTTTTCCCCATTATTCAAAACCCTAAAACCTCAATTCACATCCAAAAATGGAGATAAATCAGTAAACGTATCCGGAAAACCAAAGCACTCACAAGAACAAAAGTGGCGGCTCCGGCCGTTCAGCCGCCACCGTTCGCCGCCTTAAGATGTACAACACGAGGCCGAAGCGTGACTCCAAAGGAACGATCCTGAAGTACGATCTGCAGTCGAAAGAGCTTCCGTCGACTCATATTCAACCTGATCGCCGCTGGTTCGGTATGTATATATGTATTGTTTTGTTTGTAGGTAGTGTTGGATGTGGTTTGTTGAGTGTTTGAAAGTGAGTATTGACAATTGATGTGAAGCTAATTTGAGCTAATGTATATGTTTCATTAGGTAACACTAGGGTTGTGAATCAGAAGGAGCTTGAGTTCTTTAGAGAAGAGTTGCAGACAATAATTTCGAGTAGTTATAATGTTATTTTGAAGGAGAGGAAGTTGCCTATGTCATTGTTGAATGATCATCAAAAGGTAAATTGTTAAAATGACAGATTGTGGTAAAATATATTCGGTTAAATTGATTGATTCGGTTTTTATATGAAGCTATGAGCGAATTGTTATTTGGTTAATCGGTTTGGTTAGCCATATCTGAGGGCATAACCGAATTAACCGATAATTGAACCAATGAACACTCTCGGTTTTAAAACGCACGAAGCACACAAAAGCGACAAGATTTAAAAATCGAGTCGTGAAGTGCAAAGCGCAATAGCAGTGAGATTTTTGTATCGGAGGCGCAAGGCGATTTTTTAATTTTTTTTTTATATATTCCATAAGTTTTTAGCATCACTTGTCAGAAATATGGCTATAAAAACGGTTTTTACAAATAAAAAAAATTCCAAATTGGATCTTAAATCCCTAAAAGAATTAGGGGTTTTGTTAATTCTCCAAATCAAGTTGCAAGAAGGTGAAATCTTGGGGGAAATTAAAGGCGACCCAGAAGAATTCAAAAAGAATAAAGAGACCCAGAAACTGGATTTCTTGCTAAAAGTATAGAAATCCAAATTGACACCAGATTCTTTGCAAATGAAACAACTTTTTAGAAGTTAAGTTTGGATACATAGAATGGGACTTTGTTCTCAGAACATCAATAGGGTATTTAAGGGTTTTTTACCACACAAAACAAAACCACCGCTTCCCGGCGGTAGAAAGAGATAGAGAGACAGTGCGCGACGGAGGGGGAGAGAGAGAGCGCCACGGAGGGAGAGAGAGATAGCGCGACGGAGGCAGAGTGAGATAGAGAGAGGCGCGGCGGTGATGGAGGAATCGGCTATGGTCTCCGGCCGACGGTAATGTTGTCGATCGTCGCTGAATGGGGGGTTCTAGCGTTCCGGCGGCGGTACCGGTGAGAGGTTCTTTTAACCGTAAACGTTCAGAGACCAACGACAACAACCATGGATTTCTATGTCTATTTCATTCAACCAAAAAGGTAATTTCTTTAATTCATCTATATTCAATTTGATTAGCTTGCTTATGAATCATTTAATTTTGAACATTTTAATGCATAAAAACACTCCTGGTACACAAGGCAGCAACCTTTGTGTCTTGTGCCTAATGCATGCTATTTAAAACCAAGTGAACACCCCTAAAATATATTAGCTAACAAGATTGAAAGATTTGAAATTGTATACGCCTTAGTTTTAGAATGCGTGCATTAGGAGCGCGTTATACGCTATGCACATGATGCGGTGATGATTGCATTGCTGTAGTTGATCCGTTATGCGGAACAGAGTTGACCGATATTTGAACAAATTAGACCATGGATTGCATTGAGCCTGAGATTTCCAAATTTGATTGAGCAATAGGTTTAATTATTTGAACAAATTAGATCGTCTTATATTTCAGTTTTAAGAAGTTTACAGGTTACATTATTGCCTATAAATATTGTTTTAGTATTTATCTAATAATGAATGTCTCACATACAGATGCAAGCACATCATGCTTTTTTTTAGATCAAAACGCATCTGAGCGCTCCATGCTTTTAAAACTAGGGTATTCAACTATTCGCGTTATAGTATGTGATTTATACATATCACTCTAATTTGGGTGTTTCTTTCATGTACTTTTGAAGCAAACAAGAGTTCACCTTCTTGATACCGAGCCATTTGCTGATGCATTTGGACCAAGGGGGAAGAGGAAACGTCCTCGATTACTGGCGTGGCCGATGGTTCTCAAGGTAATCCATTTGTCTAGCTTTGTGATTTCTTTTATCATGAGAAGAAAATGTTCTTTGTTAATAAAATATGGTATGTATGTTTTGTAACTTCATCTGGTATATATTAAAAAAAGAAAGCTAATGAATAGGGGTTGAACCACTAAGAAGTTGCCACATAGCCACTTTTTTCATTGTTTTTTTAATTTATGCTATATATAATTTTACTCCAATAACTCGCGTTCGTTAACTTAGAAAAAACTAAATTCGTAACTTTGCTTAATTTTTTATAGGCGTTTCGTTGTAAATTTTGTTGAGAGCAGAGTTGCATTCAAAATAGAGTGTACCACTTATTTTTTATATATATGCTATATGAGTGCATGCCAGTATCAGGGTGGTACCCTGACGAACCGAACCGATTCCTACCAAACAATTGTTTTCAATCAATGTAGATCACACGTTGACATTTTTTTGGTCATATCATGATTTTATTTATTTGTTTTTCCTTTTTCGGTTGCTATAACGGGCGTCGGTACTGTAACATAACGAGATGAAGCACCGGCGCAACGCGCCGGTTTTCATACCACTAGTTCTTTTAAATATCCTTTAAATATAGTAAAGTTATATTAAATCTAGTTGGAATTATAAATTTATAAATACATATGAAATTAGTAATTAAATCTAACTAAAATTAAGGACCCCGCGTTGCAGCGGGCACCTAAAACTATGCTAAATAACATCAATGTCATACCGCTGGTAGCGACCACCAACACTCAAGTTGAAACATATAACCTAAAAAAATAAATATGTTGATTTAGGACACACGCGTTGCGGTAAACTTGTTAAATGGAAAAAATAGACGTAAAAAAGTTGAACAACACATGCACGTTGCGTCGTGTTAACTCGCAGAATAACATAGAAAAGAATAATTAAGTCTATGTGGGATCCGCCCATTGCGGCAAACTTGTCAAAGAGAGAAAATAGACACGTTGCGACATACCTGTCAAATGTGAAAAAATAGACGAAAAAACGTTTAACCACACACGCACGTTGTGACGTATTAACTCGCAAAATAAAGAACGAAACGTAAACCGAAAAGCTTGCGAAAGATAAAAAGTATGGGGGACCAAAGTTGTAAATAAAAAAGGTTTTGGTTAGTGTTACAAAATATGAAATGTTTTGGGTTAAAAGTAAACAAACTAAAAGTGTTAAAATACAAAATATAAAAACTTTTGGGCTAAAAGTGAAAAATCATATTTTTTTTTTTTGAAAAACCCCCTATGCCTGAGGTACAACAACACAATGCAACAATGTGTTGCTAATTTATATTATGGAAATTGCAGTATGCCAACAACAAACAAGAGACTTACTTTTAGCACGTTTACAACATTTGATTAACGATGTGATTGCATATGATCAACGCATAATAGGGAAATTAACTGAACTTATACAGAGGGTACTACTCATTAGTTTACGGGTATCCTGATTTCTTTTTACCGTGCAATCAAAAAATAATAAAAAAACGATAATAAATAAAATAAAACAAATACTTCATAGTTGTTTGGTCTAGTTGGAATTATAAATTTATAAAACAAATACTAGAATTTATAACGTGGAGTGAAAACGTATTATATTTGACCTCACTCGTTTTGTAACAAAATTTACGCCGAAACGTTGACCAACTGAAATGTACATAAAATAAGAATAAAAATGTATTATATTTGTTATAATTTGTTTCGAAAAAAAGTTAGCGTCAAAACGTAGACGAACTTGAATTTATACATACACGTATGTAAAAATACGCACACAAAAAAGTAGTTTTTAAAAAGTAAAAGAACTAAAGAGGTAAACTCAAAACTTTAAAAACTTGAGAGGGCCAAAATGGTATTTTATAAAGATTTTAAATACAACGAAAATTTAGTTTATTAAAACAGAAATTAATGATCGTGTGCTATTGAAGAAAAATTAAATTAGTTAAATATTGGAGGGTTAGTATGCTAAAAGAAAATGATAAGGGGTTAGGATTGTCATATGCAAAAAAGTTAAGGGGGATTGGTGGAAAGTAAAAAGTCGGAAACCCACCGACTTTCTACTTTAAGATTATGTATAATTTTATATGACATCATTTTCATTATATAATAAAATAAAATTAATTATATATGGTGATGAATTATTTATACAAATTAATATGTATATTATTAACAATCATTTAAAATTTTAATAGAACTAGTATTAGGACCCTGGGTTGTGACGGAGGGGAAGTGTACGGGCAGGTAAAACCAAGAAAATATTGATAACATACGTAACCATTAATAATATTTACATCATATAAATAGTTAACGTGTTGGTGCATGGAGGTGTTGTACCCCATGTTTAGGGGGCTTTTCAAAAAAAAAGTTGATATTACATTTTTAATCCACAACTATAAGAATTTTTACTTTTAGTCCAAAAGTTTACATCTTTTCAATTTAACCTCACAACATTTTACTTTCAACTTTAGTCCCCTACACTTTTCATATGTGGCAAATTTTTCGTTTTACGTTTTGTTCAAGATTTTGCGAGTTAACATGGTGGAACGTGCGTGTGTGGTTCAACTTTTTTACGTTTCATTTTACGCTTCGTTCTAGATTTTGCGAGTTAACATGACGCAACATGCGGGCGTGGTTCAACTTTTTTACGTTTCGTTTTACATTTCGTTCTAAATTTTGCGAATTAACATGGCCCAACGTGCGTGTGTGGTTCAACATTTTTACGTCGTTTATTTTTTCCCACTAGACAGGTTCGCCACAACACGCAGGTCCTAAATGAACTTAGTTATTATTTTTTATATTTTACGTTTCGGTAGAATTTCTTCGCATTACACACCCCAACTTTAATGGTGGTGGTTGCTGGCGATGGTATGACATTAGTGCTATTTGTCACGGTTTTACGCCCCCACCGCAACGCGGGGGCCTTAATACTAGTTCGATACAAAGTATATCCTTTTATTTAGAATAAATTACAAGTTTTGTCCTTTATGTATGTCCCAAATTGCAGGCACTGTCCTTTAAACCAAAACTTGACAGGCGGTGTCCTTTGTGTTTTCAAAATCTTGCACGTTTTGTCCTTTAGGCCAAACTTAGTTAGATTTGTTAGTTAAATCTGGTATCAAGGGGCTGTTTTGTAAAAAAAAAATTATTCAGGGACTAAATTGACAAAACTTAAAAATATAAAACCCCCAAATGTCGTCTTCCCCATTTATCCCCATTCACCACCGCCCCCAAACACCTGCAACCACCACCACCATTACCACCACACCCACCGCCCTCCGCCGCTCAACCATCACCTTCCCTCTTACGCTTACGTTGCCAGCTGTCTTATCAGCTGAGTGGAGCGGTGTTGTTTGTTTGATTGTGTGGTGTTGTTACTTGTGTGGAGAGGATGGTTTGATGGAGTGGATGTTGGTGAATTCGCCGTTTTATGGGGTTGTGATTGATGTGTTTATGAGGGATCATATGCTTCTGTTGTTTAGGGTTTGTTTGAGGGCTATAGCTAGGGAGGCAATCTTTATGTTTTCCAACGGGTTTATCTTGTGGGATTTGTTCATTCAGATCACTAGATAAGTGGGTTTGTTTAGTTTCTTTAAATTCATTAATTTGGTGAAGAAAATTTGTATCTTTACTGTGGATCTTTCCTTAAATCCAAAAACAGGTTAGTAACCCTCTCTGTTTTTATTATTATTATTTTTCTTTCTTTCTCTAAAGATTTGGTGAGTTTAATGTGGTTTTGGTTTGTTTTGTTTTGTTGCAGAGATCATGTGTAAAATATCTAGGGGTTTTGGTGATTTATGGCTCTTTTTAAGGAAGCATTAAATACCATTTTTGGTATAGTTTATCGAACCCTTTAAAGAAAAAGCTCTGATCATTATCAAATTAAGAGAACCCATATTTAAATGTGGGATTTTAAAGGGTTAATTCACTCAAATTTGGGATTTTGAGCTTGTAAAATGTTCTTGTTTGATTAAAGTTACAAACTTTGCCTCAAAATCCATAATTTGGATATTGTGGAGATCTGGGATATTTTTCATCATCAAGATAAGATAACCCATTCCCAAATTTGGGATTTTGAGCTTTTAAATGTTGTTGATTGATTAAAGTTGCAAATTTTACCTCAAAAAACCATAATTTGGATATCTTCCATTTGTTATGCACCATGAGGGCATTCTTCCCATCCGAATCTTGTAAAGAATCCCATCTAAATGCTCTGAATCCACAATCATGGCTGCAAGTTGAAAGAGGAAAGCTTTCAAAAGTTTCACCTCACTCTTCTTCATTGTAAGTTTTCTATTTGCCAACTTAAAAAGGGTGATTGATTGGTGGCGGTAGTGGTGGTGGCGGCGGTGGTGGTGGTGGCGGCGGTGGAGGGTGGTGGTGATGGTGATGAAGGGTGGTGGTGATGGTGGTTAGTAATTTACTCAATAATATTAATAATAATAAGAGTGAATTGCAAGTTTTGTCCTTTATCTTTAGGCCATTTTGCAAGTTTTGTCCTTTATGTTTAAAGTTGACGGGTTTTGTCCTTTATGTTTGAAATTTTTAAGGACAAAACGTGCTTGATTCTTTAAACATAAAGGACAAAACGTGCTTGATTTTTAAACATAAAGGACAAAACGTGCTTGATTTTTAAGGCCCAAAGGGTAAAACGTGCTTGATTTTCAAACATAAAGGACAAAACTCGTCAACTTTAAACATAAAGGACAAAACTTGCAAAATGACCTAAAGATAAAGGACAAAACTTGCAATTCACTCTAATAATAATAATAATATTAATAATAATAATAATAATAATAAGTTTTGTACAATTTAGTCCCTGGATAATTTTTTTTTTACAAAATAGCCCCTTGATACCAGATTTAACTAACAAATCTAACTAAGTTTGGCCTAAAGGACAAAACGTGCAAGATTTTGAAAACACAAAGGACACCGCCTGTCAAGTTTTGGTTTAAAGGACAGCGCCTGCAATTTGGGACATACATAAATGACAAAACTTGTAATTTACTCTTTTATTTATTCTTTTTGAGCATAAAGTATTATGATCTTGCGGTCAAAACTTTTATATTTATAGTTAACATTATGTTGACACACGAAACTAATTTATGTATTTTGTAATTATACCCATCTTTCATTATGTTACATCCGAATTAATTTACATTATGTCGGGTTTTTCTCCCATAATGGTGTTTGTGGGAAAAGCATTAACCAAAATGGTGTTGGTGGAAAAGTATTTACCAAAATAGTGTTTTTAACATATTCTTCTGTTTCTCATTCCTAATCTCATTGGATAATTCTTATAATTTGAATACCTATTAATTTAATCATGGTAATGTGTCTCTCGCTTAACTTATTTTTTTAATCTTAAAAAAATTTATTTTTTATCAAACCTATTTATATAAAAAAAACCTACGTGTGATCCAAGAACTTTATTTATACACACTTATACCCTCATAATTATATAATTAATAAAAAATTGAATATTATATAAGAACTCTAGTTGATATGACTTGTATAGTATAAAAAACAATTTAAAAATTCATTTTCAGAATATTAATCGTGTTTTTTTTCTTCTATACAGCCTATTAATTTTGTTGCATTATTTTTTGTCTAAGTTACACATTACATGTATCCACATCCATATTAGTGGGATAGTTAACACACCGACTTGATAAAAAATAGAGTGAATTGCAAGTTTTGTCCTTTATCTTTAGGTCATTTTGCAAGTTTTGTCCTTTATCTTTAAAGTTGACGAGTTTTGTCCTTTATGTTTAAAAATCAAGCACGTTTTGTCCTTTGGGCATAATCCAGCCTTTAAAAAGTGCTTGATTTTTTAAACATAAAGGACAAAACGTGCTTGATTTTTAAACATAAAGGACAAAACGTGCTTGATTTTTAAGGACCAAAGGGTAAAACGTGCTTGATTTTTAAACATAAAGGACAAAACTCGTCAACTTTAAAAATAAAGGACAAAACTTGCAAAATGGCCTAAAGATAAAGGACAAAACTTGCAATTCACTCTAAAAAATATTAATTAACTATTGAGTGAATTGCAAGTTTTGTCCTTTATCTTTAGGCCATTTTACAAGTTTTGTCCTTTATGTTTAAAGTTGACGAGTTTTGTCCTTTATGTTTGAAATCAAGCACGTTTTACCCTTTGGGCCTTAAAAATCAAGCACGTTTTGTCCTTTATGTTTACAAATCAAGCACGTTTTGTCCTTTATGTTTAAAGAATCAAGCACGTTTTGTCCTTAAAAATCAGGCACGTTTTGCGCTTGATTTTCAAACATAAAGGACAAAACTCGTCAACTTTAAACATAAAGGACAAAACTTGCAAAATGGCCTAAAGATAAAGAACAAAACTTGCAATTCACTCATTAACTATTACATTGTAAAAAAATTAAAAATAAAGAAAAGCATTTTTATTTACCTTAAATGGTAAATTTTATTTATCTTATTTTAACAGAGGGAATATATATCGTGTAACTCAGACCTTGAAACTTGATTTATAAAAAAGTTAACAAAATGAGTGACTAACTTGATATATATAAAAAAAAACTAGGCTTTTTTAAGATTTTTAAAGAAAATAAGTTAGGTGAGAGATATAATACCATGATTAAATTTATAGTTATTCAAAGAATCTGGATTATCCAATGAGATTAGGAGTGATAAACAAATAAATCATGGATAGACTCAAGAAAATGTATAGTCGTTCTAAAATAAACCCTAGTGTAAAAGAGATTTTGTTAGTCAACTCTATAATCTTTCTCATTAATGAAATTAGTGTCTGTTATTTGAGAATTGTAATTAAATTGGTTTTTAAGTGAACAAGACTAATCATAATTGTTTTGATATATTCCATGAATAAAATCATAGCAAAAATATAGAAACAGAAATCGAAAAACTGGTAAATTAGAAACACAGGTCCAAATTTTAATTCGATTTACTTTATAAACCCTTTCACGTCCACTTTATCTCCTTCAGAAATCAGACTCCAAAGCAAAAAAATAAAAAAAATAAAAAATCTCATATGCGTATATATCACCAAGAAAAAGTTACCGTCAACACCACATGAATAAGAGTAATAGTCTTGTTGTATTCAATCTTAGCATGAAGCAGTTGTACAATAAATCGGTTATGCAGTCGTTTGTGTTGATTGCATGCTTGTACATAATGCATACACTTGTAAATCTAGTACAATAACCAACTTTAGGAGGTTTAGTATGGGGGTTGGATCGTCGTTCATTACTCTTATTCCAAAGGTGGGAGACCCGTGGGATTTTAGATCGATTAACCTTACAGGGTGTATTAGCAAGGTGGTGTCAAAGGTGTCGACGAATTAGTTGAAGATGATTATGAGTAAAATTGTTTAAGAAAATCAATCTGCGTTTTTGACAGGAAGGTACATTCTTGATGGGCCGTTAATGGCAAACGAGGTTCTGGGGTGGGCTAAAAAACGGAGGAAAGAAATGTTTTTTGTTCAAAATCGATTTTGACAAAGTGTATGACAACGTGAATTGGGAGTTTTTGTTGTCGGTGCTGTCAAATGGATTTCCCTTCGGTTTGGTGTGAGTGGATTCGCGGGATTTTGGGTTCGGCAAGATCTTCGGTCTTGGTGAATGGGTCGCCAACTTTTGAGTTTGGTTGCCAAAAAGGTATTCGTCAGGGTGATCCTATATCACCTTTTCTTTTTATTATTTTGATGGAGGCGTTTTCGGGTTTGATGAATAAGGCGTGTGGCATAGGAGCTTTTGATGATGTTCGGCTTCCTAACGATGGTCCGGTTTTATCGCATTTGTTATATGCGGATGATGTGATGTTGATGGAGGAATGGTCTAATTTCAATTTCGTGAACATGAAAAGGATACTTCGGATATTTTTTTTGTGTTTCGGATTGAAAATTAATTTACATAAATCGGTATTGTTCGGAGTTGGTGTTGATATTGAAGAATTAAAGAATGAAGCTGATTCGTTAGGTTGTAAAGCCGGGGATATTCCATTTGTCTATCTGGGGATCAAGGTCAGGGCGAACATGAATAGGATTTCGAATTGGGATTCGGTTGTGAACACTTTCAAGAGGAGGTTGTCGAAATGGAAAGCTAACACATTGTCTATTGGCGGTCGAGTGACGCTAATCAAATCGGTTCTTGATAGCTTGCCTACATATTACTTCTCTCTTTTCAAGGCGTCTTTAAAGATCATTAACACATTGGAAGGTTTAATTAGACGTTTCCTTTGGGGTGGGTCGGATGAGGTTAGGAAGATGAGTTGGGTTTCGTGGGATGTTGTTACAAAATCTATACGGGTTGGAGGTTTGGGATAGCTAGATTGGAGATGAATAATATAGCGCTGATTGGTAAATGGCTTTGGAGGTTTTATAATGAACAACAGGCATTGTGGAGGAGAGTGATTGTCTCTATTCATGGTTCTAGCCGTAGTTGGGGTGTCGCGCCGGTTAATAACTCTATCACAAGAGTATGGAAAAATTGTGTTACGTTTTGGAACAAATATAAGGTGCAAGGTGTTGGTTTTAATAGGATGATTCGGGGGGGAAATTAGCAACAAAGATCATATTCGGTTTTGGTTAGATACGTGGTTGTGCGAGGAGCCGTTAAAGGATATATACCCGAACTTATTCACTCTAGAAAGGAATAAACAGGTTCTTGTTTCTAGTCAGATGAGTTTACAGGGGACTAGTCGGATTTTTTCATGGGACTGGAGTCGGTCACCTACTACTGTGGAGGAGGTAAACAATAAACACCAATTGGAGGTATTATTAGAACAGGTTAGATTAGGAGTTACTCAAGATGCTTGAGTTTGGAGCGATGGTAAGGAAGATGCTTCACTGTCGCAGGGGTCAAAAAATGGTTGCGGGGATCGGAGACCGGTGATGTTCGTAGTGGTTATACTTGGAGTAATGGGTTCCTATGAATTGTAACATCTTCATGTGGCATGCTTTTCTGGATCGTCTTCCCACTAAGATGGCCCTGATGAGACGAAATATTATTGTGGATAACAATTTATGTGTGTGGTGCGAGAGCAATGATGAAACGGTCGAGCATATTATCACAGGTTGTTGTATATCAGCGGGAATTTAGAACGGGATATCTAGTTGGTGCAGGATTCCAGGTATGTTTGTGTTTCATGTTAATGACTTGGTGGAAATGCACGATCACTGTGCCATGTCGGGGAATAAGAAGATGGTGATTCATGGGATTATTATTATTGCCTGTTGGCGGTTGTGAAGGGCGAGGAATGAAAAAGCTTTTTCGAGTAAGGATCCAAATGTTGTGGAGATGATCGCGGATATCAAGACATTAGGTTTTTTGTGGTATACACATAGGTTTAAAGGTGGTGTTATTGATTGGGATCGGTGGTATTCTTTCGATCTAATGTAATTATTTCTTTTGTGGTTTTCGGCTTGCTATTTCCGTCTTGAAAATAGTTGGTCTTGGTTTGGTGGTTTAATGAAAGTCAATTTTCAAAAAAAAAAAAAAAAACTAACTTTAGGTAGGTGAGTACATAATGCATACACTTGTAAATCTAGTACAATTACTAACTTTAGGTCGGTGAGACCAACTATAGTTGGTATTTTTATAATTAAAAGAAATGAAAAGGACGTGTTATTAATGTCTTTGACTTTTTGCATAATCTAGCGAATTAGTAGAACTACAGAAATAAAAAAGACGTAGTGATAATATCTTTTACGGGTGAGCATGGTGCGATGCGGTTCAGTTATTGTCTAAAACCAAAACGATAACTGCACATTTTGGTAATTAAAAAATCAGATCCGTTCAATTTCGATTCGGTTAAATGTCGGTTTTATCATTATTTCTAAAGTTAGACTTTAAATGTGTGGGTCAGACAAAATAAATGCGCAAACAATAAATATACATAGGTAAAGTTCATAGAATATCAATTATATTTCACTATAAAAAAAATTAATGGTGACAAATGTACCAACATGGCAGAGCAAATTGAAGTATTAACTTTCAAAAAAAAATTAATGGTGACAATGACAAATGTACCAACATGGCAGAAACCTTTTTTTTGAACCATGAATTTGTTTAATCGTATATTGTACTTAAACCCCAAACCTCATTCGCTGAACAAGAAGTAGAAGTTTACATTGTTCTCACAACACTTATAGTGGTTCTTAATTGAACGGGGTCTTATATATAGGATTCCGATCAAAAGAAAACTCTTAAGAGCTGTGACAACTTAGAGAATTCCAACTTCACATGTGAGTTTTGCCCTCATTTTTTTGCTCACACCTAAATAATATGTTACAAACACGACTTTTAAAAAAAGAAAAAAAAAATCAGTGTGGCGTTTTCGGTATTTTACACCTGCTGTAAAAAACTGTTGATATCAGCATGAATCAACATTAACACCACCTGTAAGCGTTTTTTATGTGTGTTGTAAATCAACCAAAACAATTTTTTCATTGAAAAGTTGATTTGTCTAATAATTTTTGGTAACTTTTAAAAAAAAAAGCTTTCGTAAGACCAAGTTCTGTAAATTCTCACAACTCGTATGAGCTTTTATAGTAAAATGCACGGATAGACCATGTGGTTTTGTAAAATAACACCTATAGTCACCAACTTTTGGAAATTACACCGGTGCTCCCTGTGGTTTGACTGTTTGTTACTCGGATAGTCCCTGGAGTGGATGTCCGTTAGTTTTCTCCGTTAAATCTATGTAAAATGAGAAAATTACCCCTTGCTTATTAATTTTAAAGTTTAAAACATTAAAAGAAAATCCATTAAAAAATAGTTGTGAATTGTTAAAAAAGTAATTGAAGTTCTTCATCTTCCCAAAAATCATCCCAAATAAACCCTACCCTGTTAATCCACAAATATAAAGATGATTTTCCCTCTGTTAGCTAAAACTAACAGAAGGCATATGTTCCGCAAACAACTACTAGAAAAATGCATATAAATATTTGTACCTACAGAGCTCGGATAGGTCGAACTTGAAGCTTGGCCGGAATATAAACTCCGGCGAGTAGCAAAAACGGAGAAGTAGAGGATAATTTGATGTGAATTTGAAGTGGTGCCAGTTTGGAACAGGTTTATGAGTATATATTTATACTGCTTCGACAGAGTCGTAATAGGATTTTCGGAGTCAGTTGGGTTACCGGATAAACATAATGCGCGAGTTATGAGACAAATCTTGAAGATTCGGTTGAGAAACGATGGAGTTAAGTATTATTGCAAAAGAAATGGATTTAAAAGGATTGGATTATTGAGTTTTGGTTGACTGGAATCCGACGAACTTGCCGGAGATGATAACAGATAAAGTGGGATGACTTTTTTTGGTGGGTCTCACAACTATTTATTAATAGATTTTTTTAAGAGTAAATTTCAAAGTTCGTCCTTTATGTATGTCTAATATATCAAAGTATGTCCTTTATCTTTAATATCTTCAAGAAACATACTTAATGTTTGAAAAACCATTCAGGTTATGTCCTTTACCCAAAACCTGGTTTGTTTTCCCAGTTAAGTCAGGTCATGTGAGAGGCACATGAGGGTATTAATGTCATTCTACCTACCACCTATCAATTACAGTCCATATCTTTTAAAAACCCTAAACCCAAATTTCACCCACCATTGTTCCCCCAATTGCTCAACTCGTCCCTTAGGTTTGTTCACCGATTGCAAAGACGATTTCAACGACGAAGCAGAACCATGACCACCACCACTTCCACAGCCGTGGCTCCGGCGAGACACCGCTGCCGTCAGCCGCCTTAGCCCCTCTACACCACCCCTGAAACACCACCAAAACTGACCGGAGAAACAAGGGTCTTCACAGATCTGAAACGAAAAGAGATAGTTGATGGTTTTACCGGAATATTTGTCGGAGAAGGATCAAAACACCTCCGTAGCCGTCGGCGAATCGTCGCCGGCTCCCCGTCTTGTTTCTCTGACTCTTACGCCGCCGCACCGCCGCCTCT
The DNA here is from genome assembly GCA_030545235.1 of Helianthus tuberosus. Classification (NCBI taxonomy): domain Eukaryota; kingdom Viridiplantae; phylum Streptophyta; class Magnoliopsida; order Asterales; family Asteraceae; genus Helianthus; species Helianthus tuberosus. Next base: position 132,959,694 of record CM060426.1, on the reverse strand, counting down.
CGCCACCACTTTCTCTGATCTCACTCTATCTCTCTCGGGTTTCTCTCTCCTCACCGATCTTTCTTTCACTCGAAATTCAGGTGACGTATGCAGTGGGGGTATGGAGCTCAGAAGGTGTGTGTCTTGCCCGAAGAACCGAGCCACCGAACCACCGGCAGCCGGCCGGTGTATTACCGGTCTGACATCGAGAAGAAGGGAGAGATTCTGGGTGTTGTGTGTGTGTCGATCAGGAATTGAACCATGTCTCAATCGGAGAACTGGTACATGCGATTAATCCAAGATGTCACAATTACAGCTTTTTTCCCGCATTCACATAGCACCATTGTTGTTTTCTCTTGCACGATTGCGTATTTGAGGGTGACTTTGAATGTGCAACTGAATCTTTGAAAGATGGAGAAGAAGATGGTGAGGTTTTAGGGTTTTTATAACAGTGCATATTAATTGGTAGGTAGAATGACATTAATACCCTCATGTGCCTCTCACATGACCTGACTTAACTGGGAAAACAAACCAGGTTTTGGGTAAAGGACATAACCTGAATGGTTTTTCAAACATTAAGTATGTTTCTTGAAGATATTAAAGATAAAGGACATGCTTTGATATATTAGACATACATAAAGGACGAACTTTGAAATTTACTCTTTTTTTAATGTTTTAAACTTTGTTTTAATAAGTAAGGGGTAATTTTGTCATTTTACATAGATTTAACAGAGAAAACTAACGGACATCCACTCCAAGGACATCCACTCCAAAGACTATCTGAGTAACAAACTGTCAAACCATAGGGAGTACCAGTGTAATTTCCAAAAGTTGAGGATTACAGGTGTTATTTACAAAACCACAAAGACTATCTGTGCATTTTACTCAAGTTTTTATTTTACCCTAACCCTATATAAAACACCCATACATATAAAACACCCAAACTCAACACCAATTTCCCTGGGTCTCACTTTCATAAACAAAAAAACATTCAAATCAAATCAATACATCCACCTTTGTTTAAAACTTTTGATCATTTAAACAAATTCCGATCAATTTCAAAACTAGCTCTCACACTTTTACTGGCAAAACAACATCGGTATTAACGATATTCGTTATTCTAGTTTCTGATTGGTGTAAAACACATGTCGATATCATCTTCATATATCTTTTTGATTGTTATATTAAGTGTCGGTATTGTACAACAACTGTAGGGGACTAAACCGATACCTACTCACAACCCGGTTAAATTTCCTTTTTATTTCTCTTTTTTTTAGATACCAAACATATCCTTGCCACACAAACACGTGTTAGGCTATTGGGGTTTCTTTTTTATTTTCGATTGCGATAGTGATTGCAAGTACCATAATAAACCAAAATAACACCGACAGAATTTCAGTAATGTAATGTAATGAACCGAACGGATACCAATTGAATAGTCGCCGTAAAGAGCAAAGAAATACCACTAGTTATAAAAAATAACTAAATTAGTTTTCTGTATTAAAATCTTTAAACTTAAGTAAATTTTGAGATAATTTTTTTAATTGTCTAAAATGCACTAAAACATCTTATAAACAAACCATTTATATATAGTGTAAGGTTCGTTGGAGAACACTAAAACTATAGGCCATCTTAAACTAAAATTAACATCCAAACGATTAAAGGTCATTTTAAAGCAAAGCGTGACGTGTGAATTTACCATCTTGATGTTACTTGGTTAAGTTTACGGCACTATTTTGCATTTTTTTGGATGTTCTGTGAAGATGTTTTAAAATCGGTTATTATACATATCAAAACAAAGAGGTGGTGAATAGTAACCAACAATTTTTAAGTATTTAATTTTTAATAGTATTTTATTGATTATACATTTTGATTTTTTAGTAATTTAATAGCAATACCTATGTTTATTTATATTTTACCATTCTGTTTCACGTTATGACGGGACATTATCACGGGCATGATTTATTATTCAATTTGAACTTTTAGTAATTTTAAAATATATTATAAATATGTTTCCATGTATATTTATCTTTTTACCATTCCAAGTTATTTGCTTGCGCGTTGTGACGGTACGTTACCGCGTGTACTGGATCGATATCGATTCATTGCAGTACCGATACGATATATGCATTCGGTATGGAAATTAACTGGTGTTTACATTATCGCGGGCATGATTTATTATTCACTTTGAACTTTTAGTAATAATAAATTATGAATTCGTATCTATGTTTATTTATCTTTTAACCATTCCAAGTTATTTGCTTGCGCGTTGTGACGGTACGTTACCGCATGTACTGGGTCAATATCTATTCATTACAATACTGGTACAATATACGCATTCGGTATAGAAATTAACATCGACCGAAAATGATAAAAACAAACATCATATCGGCACTATGGTTGTTCGAACGATATCGATCGGTTCAAATTTTCATGGTACTGGTACCAGTACCGATATTCATTTAACGTCGCAGACAGAGTTATATAAATAAACATTTTTCTTAACCGGAAACCATAAAAATGAATATAGGTACCGGTTATGATGTTCATTACGCTACAGTAGCGATACAAAGTTAGTTTATCGAAAGAGAAAACAATAACATAAATATCGACAGCGAAACCGTTGTTGTTCGTTTGGTTTCAGTTTGGTTCACTACGGCAGCGGCACGATATTCATTATCAAAAAGAAAACCATAACACTAAATAATGATGTTGTTCAATTCAATTTAGTACGGTATGGCAATGATACAGTTTCAGGTTATCAAAAACAATAAAAAGAAATACTAGTATTGGTACAAATGTTGTTCTCTCGGTTTCAGCTCGGTTTGGTATGATAGTATCACACTATTCATTTTCAATATAATCTATATCGCAACGCTGAAAAAAATGAAACATAGAACACAAACCAACGAAACCAATATCAACTTAACACATCAGTATCGATATCGATATTCATTTTTGTGGTTTTCGATTGAGGTAAACTTTTCTCTTTCGATTATAATAGTGAGTATCGGTACTGTAACAAACCGAATTGATGTCGATCGAATTCCCGAGCGCAAAGCGCGGGAGAATATCACTAGTTGTTAAATAAAACAAGACAACAAGTTTATTTTAAATATATACTAGGTTATAGTCTATTGTATTACACGGGTTGATAAATGTAATGTTGTATAATTAATATAAAAAAATTATGTTTTAAAAAACATATGCATTGTACGGTTGAATAAAGTCATATATTATGCTAATAGAATAAGCAATATAGTTTTGAACCTGAAGATTTTAAGTACAAAAGTATAAGTTTATTTAAAACTTATTGATTAATTTTATATTATATTTATTTAGTTAATTTTATAATAACTATCTTCAATGAAGAATGATGAAAAGTAAGTATTTATAACTAAATAGTAAAGAGAGAGGTAAATCAAAAGATAGATCTAATGAATGACGTATTAACATGTATCCCTCATGATTTGTTTTTTTGTTTTATTAGAGCATTCACAATCCCTCCATCATTTTGAACCCTATAATTTAAAAATATGTACTTTTCAAATTTTATATCTCATTTCTCGCGTCCCATCCACCATTTTTGTTTTCTATCAGGCCATGTGTAGTCATAAAGCCCTTTTGGGGGCGTTATACGACATGTGGCATGACACGTCAGCAAGGGGCTTTATGGGGCGTTATGCAATTTGAGGCCGTAGTCATAAAGCCCCTACCTCATCATTACTCAATTAATTAATTTTCGTTTTTTAAATTAATTTCTATTTATAAAATTAAAAACCATTTCATTAAATTTTACAATAAAATAAAAAAAGCGTTAAAATAAAATAAATAAAAAAACTTACACTAACTTAAAATAATTAACTCAAATTTTGGTTAATTATAGAGCACATGCCTCAGGTAAAAACCAGCCCATTTCATCATAGAGCCCATAAAAACAAAACACAAAACCAGCCCAAAACCAACCCAAAGCCCATAAATTAAAAACCCTAAAATCCCTCTTCTTCCTTGTCTTCCTTCTTCTACCTGCAACACAAAATTAAAAACCCTAAAAACAGAGCATTAAGGGGGAAACCAGAAAATAAAAAAAAAATCAAAAAAACAAAAGAAGACACACATCACGGCGCGAAAATTATAGCGCTCTGAATTTTTTTTTGGGCATAGCGCCCTCCGTGTTGGTGTGGCCGGCGCCATCTCGGCGCTATGAGGGCATTTCGCGCCCCAGTACGCAAGGTCTCATAAAATAAACACTTATTTTATTATATTTCGTTTTCATGCTGTTATAATAATTTGATGGGGTGAACAATAGCTTTTTCTATATATGAAAAATTACTATAACAATTTTTATAAATATAAGGGTGATGTAGAGAAATGGTGGATGAGATGTAGTGAGTTTTCAATAATTTTTTTTCAATTTTAAAGATAGAGTAGTGAGTTTTCAATATATTCTTTTTTTCAATTTTAAAGATAGAGGAAAATTTGATTAATAAAATGTGAATGCTCTTACAAGTGTATGGAAGATATAGATATAGATATATGGATTGGTACAAAATTAAATTTTGTTTTTTTTTAACGACAAATTTTGGATCACTGACGGACCACTGAAGTATAATCGTGCTACCAGCGGAACCATCAGATCATATCCATCTCCACTAGGCATAATGCCTATACATCAGTTCAGGAGTAAACCCAATAAATATGGGAAAAACCCTCTTTGTGAGAATCGAACCCAGGACCTATTGGTCCCAAAGGCTTATCTGACCCTCAAGATGCCACTAGGTTATAAAGTCATGGGCATTAAATTTTGGTATTTAACCGAATGAATTTTAATAACTATTAGTCAACTTTATTTTGGAAAATTAAAGAAAGGTTATAATATATGGAAAGGACATCTGAAATTAAAACAATTGGTTATATTTAAGTAGGAAAATCGTGAATTATGACCGGAAAATAAATTCAACATTCATATCTTAATTTGTTTTAATTGTTTCATTTATTGTTTACGGGTAGGGGGAAAATCACCAAATGAGCTTCTAATCTAACGACACGTGTCATAATAGCTTAAAAAGTTGGTTAGTAAGCAACAAGGTGAATCACCCCATTAATTCTAATTTATATATACAAGTTCTATAACATGCATTTTTATTACGTTTTATGTTATGAGGGATAGGGATGAACTCGGTATCCGTTTGGCACCGAACCCGTACCGGTACCGAATAATGAGAAAAATTGATACCGGTACTTACCGGTGTTTTACCGGTACCAAAAAACAGGGACAATGGGAACCGGTACCGAATATACACGGTACGATTCGGTACCGGTACTAGATGCTCATCCCTAATGGGGCATTATAAATTAGCGCTTTTTCTATGTTTTTTTTTTTTTTCAGATTTTGGTTCTCGTTTGCTTACTATTTAGCGCGGTTTTACGACCCCAACTGCCCCGCAACGCGTGCGTTAAACACTAGTTTGTATAATATCAAAAATAAAATAATTAATAGGTAAGACAGGTGATTTATTAAACAAATAATAAAAATCATATGAAAAGTGACGGTTCAATGCCTTTACGTCAGTTTCTCCCCACATTTGCATTTTCTATTAACCGGCTCCTGCTGTTCTTCTAGATCCTCAACTTTGACATTCCGGTAGGGAACCGATGAAGAAACAACCCATGTTTTGGTTGAAGAAGATTTGTTGTCGGTGTGTCCAAATCAGATTGAGGTTGGTGATTCGGTGGCAAAACAAAAGCTTTTAAAAGATTTAAATATGATGTCTTGGGGTCAAGTAACGTGGACCAATAGATAAGTGCCACTTTGCAACATGGACCAATACGAAAACGATTCGTGTGGCACATGTTTGAGGTAGTTTATAGCATTCAAGACTATTGGGTGTGTGGGGTGTTGGTTGGGGCGGGATACCAGGCAACGCTGGCTAAACCACACCGGGCTAGTGTTGGCCATGACGTTGCGCCGCTGGTGTGGCTTTGAAGTCTGACGTTGGGCGGGAAGAGAGGTGTGGTGGCTGGCTTGGATTGATTGGTGAGAGATGACCGTTTGGTCTAACCGTTGGGGATAGCGGTTTTGCCAAGTAAAAATCAAATTTTATCCCAAACTTCGTTTTTTCCCACACCAAATAACAAATCTTCTTCAACCAAACCCACATCAAATAACAAATCTTCCACCAAACCCACACAAAAAAACCGAACATGGTACATTGGACAGAGGAGGAAATCGCACTTGTGACGTCGATTGTCGATGCACAATGTACTCTACAACGCGGTCAAACAACGTATTGGGGGGACGAGCGTTTCAGCAATACCAACAACACGTTGGGAATGTGCGTCACAATTTAAACGCGTGCCAGCACAAGTGGCGTGAGCTCAAACCGAAGTTGGATCGGTTTAAAGTTTACTTCGACTGTGTCCCTGCGAGCAACTTGACCCACAACGATCGAGTGGAGATCGCGAAGATCGAGTATCGGCACGATGGGAATTCGGATTTTAAGTGGGTTCCCTACTTTAATATTTACTGAACTTTGTAATTTTTTTTCTGTTTTTAGGATTTAGTAGCTATTTTTTTTTTATTTTTTAGGATTTAATAAGTAGTTTTTTTAGGATTTTATGTAATTTTTTTTAAATTAATATAAGTTTGTGTTTTATTATATAAATGTCAACTATATAAGAAAATTATAAAAAAAATCCACATGTCCCCCCACGCCGGCCTAGCCACGCCACTTCCACACCCCACTTTTTTTTGGGGTGGTCTGGTGGAGCCCACACTCGCTACGTGTCGACCAATGACCCCAACCCAAACCCCCCACACCCCGCGGTCTAAGTATATATATAGGAGAAAGTTCTTGTACAAATAATCTTAACATACTAAACACACAAATTGAAGGAAAAGTCAAAAAGACAAGGGGCATTTTTGTAATTATCAATAACTATCAAAGTTACTATACAAATGTATCTAAAAAACCTAAAAAAAACCTAACCCCCCAAGCTAAAATGCTAAAAACTAAACCCCCAAAAAACCTAAAAAAATAAAAAAAAAACACACAAAATAATTTTTTTAATATTTTTTTATAAAAAAATTGCTATTTTAGTAGCAAAAAAAAAATTTGTAACAAAATGTAGCGATTTTTTTTATAAAAAATATTTAAAAAAAAATTGTGTTTTTTAGGTATTTTTGGTTGAGTTCACATTTGTATAGTAACTTTGATAGTTGGTGGTAATTACAAAAATGTCACCTTGTCTTTTTGACTTTTCCTTCAATTTGTATGTTTAGTATGTTAAGTTTATTTGTATTTGATCTTTTGCCTATATATATATATTTCTAACAATGCAATATTTTAATGCTGCTTATTATATATTTATCTGCACAGGTTTAAAATCAAACAAAGGGTTCGAAATATTTTTCCCTGAGAGATTTTTGATGCGGAAGCATCCAACCAATACACCGATCTAACCCAACCGGTGACCCGCAAGGAAGCTAATGGAAAGTGGCTACTTATGTGAAAGAATTTGTGATGAAATCTTTTATTTGTTATTTGTATTCTAATTTCCATATTTATCTTTTAATTGTTTAGCATAAATAGAGCATTTAGGGTTTATTGTTTTTCAGTTTTTGTTGATTACTAAAATGAGGTCGTTGAGACTGTGATAACAACCGACTGGTTGGAACCTTCGGATTCAAGCCTTTGTTTCAACCCATTGTTCTTTGAGCCATTTGAGTATTACCGTGGATTCGGCATCAATTTTTGCACTCTCTTAATCTCTTTTTCGTTCATACAGACTTTACAAAATCAAAATCGACAAAGTGCTTATAACAACTACGTATTGGTCCTGACAAGTTGGTCTAGTGGTTAGTCACTTGTTTTCTCTCCTTGAGTTCTCAAGTTCAATTCCCACTAGCATCACTTTGAAGGGCATTGGTGGTGACAACTACGTATTCAGTATTGATTATTGTACATTTGAGTATCTTTAATTGCTTAATTGATGTTTTCTGATTCACTTATATTTGATGGTTTTAATGTTTAGTTTTTAAAGTACGTGGAGCTATTATAATCCATAAATATAATAAACTTACCGATTTGACAGAGGAGAGGATATAGTCCGGAAGCACCAGGGCCACCAGGAATATAAAGAAGAAGAGGGTCGTGCAATGGGTCTCTTTGTGATTCAACAAAGTAGTAGAACACCTGAACCGCATCGTCTTCTCCAATTCCCACATATCTTTCAACAATTTAACAAATAAGAAAAAGTAAATAAATGAAAACAAAAACAGGTTTCCATTATATAAAAGTTTTGAAAATGCAAATACTGAAATACATACCCAGTTTCAAGAGTGAATGGGAGATCACCATGAAAACCAGGGAGATTCTTGATGATAGACTTGGAGTTTGATAAAGATGTCAGATGCATAAACATGAAGAAAAGGGAAAGTAGTGTTTTGTAACTGGTCTCCATGATACGAGAACTCAACTACTGTACAATCATACAATTGTATTCACTCCCCTATATAGGAATTTCCATTTTTTAACTACTCAATAGTAACTATTCAATAGTTTTGGCACGTTTGAATTTATTTAATGTAGCATTAACTATTGAAAGTTACATTGCATATTTACATTTAATATAAAATCACGAGGAAAAAAATGGTTGAGAATTCATGGTTGAGTTTTATACATATTAAATGATTGTATTCAAAATAAAAGTTTAAATATTAAAACATACATAGAAGTTGAATAATATAATATATTTTTTTCACTTAACAGGAACTAGTAGGAAATCCGTGCGATGTTGCGCCAGTGACAGATTGTGATGCAGTACACGTTTATGTTAATGTATCAAAGCTCTTGAGATAGATTATATATTCCTTGTGTTAATATTCATAAAGATTTTGAGTTAGTAATATTGGTGTGGTCTATCAATATCATAAACTTTACACATCTCAATGAATAATAACTTAACATTAAAATAAACGTCCCAAATTAGACTATAATCTATTATATATAATAAATGAAAGTTATTTGGGCCACGTGTCAACACCAGAGAGCCCCTAAATGCCCTTTTTCCCGCCCAACAGTGTTTTCCCTTCTTTATCTTCTTCTTTTGTCTGCTTCTCAATCCAGATTTCATTTCCCTCTTCTCTCTCTTCTCTCTGGCGATTCAAAAACCAGATCTGCGATTCCAGGTACCTTTCATCTAATAATCTAAAATCATCTTGAATCTCTCTTATGTTAATTGTTGATATATGTATAGATCTGTATGTTTTTCATTTTGTTGTTCAACCCTAGGGTCCTCCACATCTTCTAATCTTCTCTGGCGATTTAAAAACCAGATCTGTGATTTAAAAACCAGATCTGCGATTCCAGGTACTCCTCTTCCTCATTCACTTATTAGGTTTTCTGACTAACAAATAAGCAAATAAGCATGGTGCAACCGGATGGTTTGTTCGTATAATAGATGGATTCATCGCTGTGGTGTGACACACTCATGTTCTTCAAGTTAAAGGTTATCACCTCTTGATTTTCTTGAAGGTAAAGTGGCGTCTCCTCTTTCAAACCCTAAATCGATTTATGTTGATCTATTAGTCGATTTATGTCAGTTTTCTCTTTTAAAATTTACCTGTTCAAAATTTGAAATTAGGGTTCCATTTTATTGCTCCTGTTGCTGTTTATTTGGCGGTTCATCGGTTAATTGTAACACCCGTTCTTATAAATCAAGGTTTAGCGTATTATTTACGAAAACAATCATGTAATTTAGATTACATATACATCGGAAAAACGGGTTTACTAAAACTTTTACAGTTTAAAAGTTTGACAACACATTGTATATGAATTCGTCGTTTAAAAGGTACAACGAAACGTCGCGCGGAAGCTTGTATTTTATCGTGTTCGGTTCCTCATCGAGCTTGATCTTCATCCGGGCACTCATGGCAATCACCTATGATCAAAACCAACTTAAAAGTTAGTTTTGATAGTCAAATATGAAGTTCAAACAAGCACAGGGGTTAAATATGAAGTTCAAACAAGTACAGGGGTTAAATATGAAGTTCAAACAAGTACAGGGGTTAAATATGACAAAAAATAATATTTTTCTGAGTTTGGAGGCGTCGCGTGACGCCAAGGGGCCTCGCGTGACGCTAGGCCCCCTTTTCAGCAGAATGTTGCTGCATATTCCCAGCACGATCTGATTTCACGGAAACGGCCATAACTTCTTCGTTATTGATCCGTTTTACCCGATTCTTTTTCCTACGCGTCCGTAATTTAATTATCCATCTAATGGAGTTAAAATCCAACAACCTTCATAATAAATTTTGAGACTTCTAAGCCTTCGACTCGTTCCCTTTTTACCGAATTTTAACCCGTTTATGCATTTTATCAAACAAACATATTTATTTGATTCCTATATCTCATACACTTCTTCAAATTAATATTACCTACTATATTAGGTTCTAATCACAAGTTTATTTCACAATTTAAACCCGTTTTCGCTCGTATGCTTATTTTGACCCGTTAAGGGTATTTAAGCACTTTCGAGCCTAAAATAGCTTTCGATTGCTTCTAGCATTCCATTGCCACATTTCTTATCCTATAATCTCCCACCACAATTGTATTTAAGGTAGATTTAATGTTGTGATCAATATAAACCAAGTTTTACCACTCGAATCGTCATTTTACGGCAAAAACTCAAATAGTGCTATATGGCTAATATAAAACCTCTTTCAGCTTCTATACTTATTCTAAGTATTTACCTTGTCATAAAACTCGTTTCCAAACAACCTTTAAGGGTTGTTTGTCCCATTTAGCCTACAAGGGCGTTTTGGTCGATTTTAGTCCTTTTATGACGAAGGACTCTCTCTCAAATTATTTGACCAAAATAGCACTTTTAACTACAACATAATTATGCGTACCTGGCCCGGATCACAAGTAGACCCGATTTATACCTCGTTTTCATTATCACACCATCAATAGTGACACAGTTATCCGATTTGCTAATCGGTCCTGTTAACATAAGACTTGACAACCACATTAGTCGATATTATCAAATGGTGTTATCACCACCATTCGACCCGTTTGGACTATATGCTCAACATTATCTATTTAATCAAAAACATCGTTTTGATCTCCAATTCATACATCCATTCCACCCCGGATTTTATTACCATACCCCTTTTTCTTTTTACACTCTTTTCTTACAAATTTCAACCCATTTCGGCTTACGCCGTGGGTATACTTTTAACTTCGATTTACATTAGTCAACACTTGACCAATTTCCATTTTATCCTTTTTATCATTATTAGATTACCCTACAAGGTAATCTTAACGGGAATTCGTAATTTCTTAAATCATTACATGATTTATTTACCGTTTTGCTATAAACCAAAGTTTTTATCATCTTTATATGTTCCGACTCGTATTGATCGCATCGGAAATTCATACTTTCTATATTTTTGTTATCGCATTTATATCGTATAGAAATAACAAGTATTCTACATAATAGTGTAAGTTTCACTTACCTTGCATCCCGAATACGTTTTTCCTTTATGCTTGACTCGTTCGTTCCGCTTTCTCCCCAAGCTTCACCTAGCTTGTTAAGCGCCAACTATCATTCATTATTCACAAGGTTGTTAGATTAGCCGTCCCAAATCATGACTTTCACACCTTATGATTCTTTGACTATTTTTCTCTTTAAACTCAATCATAAATCACGAGTTTAATTCTTGTGTCAAGACTCACTTCTAATCAATTATAAACTCTTAACAAAATCCCTATCTTGTTCAAGTAGTTCATTCATACGAGTTAGTATGGCGTTTATAAACACCAATGTAACATTAATTTCTTCAAATCAACTAAACCCATTTCATAGCAATTATGATTTATGTACCCAAACACCTAATTTGTTCAAGTACCTTGTTTCTACTATCAACTATGATGATTTCTAGCATAAACATATCATCATCTTTACTACAAAAATCAAAACCCACTTAGCTCATAGTAGGTTAATTATCAAATCCCTAGTTTTGACAACAATTCATCAAGTTTTCTACTAGGGTTTGTTTCTAAACTAAGATAAAATCACAACAACACTCATAGATTCAACATTCATTCCAGAATTTCGATTTTGATTATTCATCATAATCTCAAAGTATCACCAAATCGTAAAATTCGACATACCTTGTAATCCCCATGACTAGGTGATCATGAATTCGTGTTCATGCATCTGATTTGAGCTAGTTCTGCCCTTCAATTTGGTGATTCTTGGCACTTTAGGGTTTTGAGCAAGAGAGCCTTCCTGGCTCTGGTTAAAATCGCAGACATACACACACGTATGTGTGTGTTTATTTATTTATTTTGTTTTGATAAAACTTTATCTCATTTGCCCAGGTTTAGTCCCTCAATTTACCCAAGTTATTTAAAGGGTTATCTATTTCTTGTTTCTTTTATTGTTTTAACAACACTTAACCAACTAGGTTGATATCCCTAGTTACTTAATGGGTTTGGGGAAGTCATAACCCGTAGTATTTCTAAGTCCCGTTAACCCGTCGGGCTTTATATACGCTTCGTTTTCTCAAAGCGTTTATTCTCTTTCTAAATTTTATTAACATAAAATTATTTATTAAAATCCTAATTTTCACCGGGTTAATTTTACCACTAACGGTGTTTTACCCGTTCCTAGTATTAACGGGGTTTAATTACCAAACCCGTTTTCGGGGTGTTACAAGTCTACCCCCCTTAAAGAGGTTTCGTCCTCGAAACATTTTATGATATAATTCATTTAGTTTACACTCAATGTATTTGAGCCGAGAATTCCTTTAAACATTACTTATACTTTTAACCAATTGTTAGTATTACCAGAAAAGTATGGTAACATCTTTTTGGCTAATAATTGTCTACGTATCTTACATGACATAATGTGACTTGAATAACGTAATCTTGTTATTTCCACTAGTTTCATCGACTTAGCGATATTCATCGCTTTCATATACCATTGAATTCTTTATGAATCCGTTACTTTAACCCGTTTAAAGGTTTTTAGTGAAATCTTTCACTTTTAGCAACAAATCCTTTTATTTTCAAATTTATTTATTCGGTTTAGTTATACCGAATTTACCGCTTACAGGCAAACCAAATTTCTTAACTTGAATTGCTGACCTTAACCGGTTTCACTAACTAGACTTACTAGTCCGGTTTCTTTTTGCCGCTCGCTTAGTTATAATGTGATTCCACTTCACATTGCATTTCCTGACCGTGATCGTGTCACGTCATGTTTATTTTATATCAACCTTTTCATTTTCGAAAATATCACCCTTCGAATATATATTGTCTTGCGCCTATCAGTGTCAAGACTTGTATCTTTCATACTTATTATTTAAATTCCTATCAGAATTTATGTTTGTAAAAACATTATTTCTTACTAAAACCAAAGTTTTAGTTTTAGGATCTTCTATTTAACTTTTGTCAATTATCCATACCAGGATATTGACAGTCCATAATTTATTCTTATTTGGTTATATCCCAATACCGGGCTCATTATTCTCTTGCATTTAACGCTACCTTTATCTGGCTAGCGCTCATTTGTGCCATTCGGCGTTATATTGTATTCAACAAGTTTGACCTATTAATGTGAAATCCATCACTTATAAACAATCAACTTTATTCTTTATTTGACCCGTCCAGCTTTGAAATGGTTGAACGTAATTACCAAAATTTATGTTTGCGAAAATTCTTGTCATCTTTTAGTCATGACTCATATTCCGAGTCTTTTGACTTTCTATTTCGCGTTCCTGTTTCTCAGTCTACGCATGCGTTTAATTCCTTACCCATCAACCGGGTGTTTTACCGAAGTCGTTATTATTGCAACCCTCCCGGTGTGCATTAAGACCTCGTTTCATTTTTATATTACGACTTTGTCTTTAAGTTTGACGTTTTACAAAAACGACCCGTTAAGGGACATATTTGCATTTTTCCGGGTTCGAGTGTAAGTACACTCCCTCCCAATACTTGTCTAAATCATTTTTCATGCTTGCGTTTTCTGGGTTCGAGTGTAAGTACACTCCCTCACAATACTCGTCTAAATCATTTTTCATGCTTGCGTTTTCTGGGTTCGAGTGTAAGTACACTCCCTCCCAATACTCGTCTAAATCATTTTTCATGCTTGCGTTTTCTGGGTTCGAGTGTAAGTACACTCCCTCCCAATACTCGTCTAAATCATTTTTCATGCTTCTTTGTCCCTTCACTCGGGCTCATCATCCTAATGTAATACGCTTCCGTCACCCGGCTGTGCGTTTACATTATTATCAATTATTTTGCTAATTTGATTCATTTGGGTACTTTTAAGTTAGTCCCATTCACCCTGCCCTTACTACATCGGATGTAAACGTGTCCGCCATAAGAAGTTCATGGTATCATATGCCACTACTTACTTGGCCAGAGTAAGCGATTAACACATGACACACGTGACCTTTTTATAGTTTTCACATCACGCCCTATGTAAGTAACGCATCTATTTGTTTCTCTTGGAAACAATATCCCGAATACATTTTCTATTCGGTTTTTTTTTCCAAGTTTTTAATCTACATATGCAACTTTCAATTTCTACTTATTTGTTGCATATTACTATTTGTGCGATTATTTAAAATGTGCACCTGGTAATGTTTGCCCCAACGGGCGTTCCTTGCCATTAACCTTGTTCGCGGCCGTTACGCGATTTAGTCCTCGGTGAGCATGCCCCTCTCGTCATACTTCGGACCGTTCCATCATCATATCCACAATTCGTTTGACTCTCGTCGTCTTCAAACGCGAGTGTCCTTACTTCCAAATTAAAACATTCACAAAGTTAGTAACGTCAACTTCAATAATCGCCCGTATTATAATACAAGGCTTTTTCTACTGTACGCATCAACGCGCGTATTTTCGTCAACTATATCAATCATTTTAATTGGGGTAACGTGTATCACACGATAGCCCTATGTGTTGTTTACAACACTTTAGCATGCTAAACTATTAACATACTTGTACTTACCGGATTTGCGATCAAGCTTCGAAACGAACACCAATCTTTATTAAGAGCATAAGGTTTAAGTCCAAGCACGGTTTTCCCCACCATACTTGAATCTCTTAAACCAAGGCTCTGATACCAACTTGTAACACCCGTTCTTATAAATCAAGGTTTAGCGTATTATTTACGAAAACAATCATGTAATTTAGATTACATATACATCGGAAAAACGGGTTTACTAAAACTTTTACAGTTTAAAAGTTTGACAACACATTGTATATGAATTCGTCGTTTAAAAGGTACAACGAAACGTCGCGCGGAAGCTTGTATTTTATCGTGTTCGGTTCCTCATCGAGCTTGATCTTCATCCGGGCACTCATGGCAATCACCTATGATCAAAACCAACTTAAAAGTTAGTTTTGATAGTCAAATATGAAGTTCAAACAAGCACAGGGGTTAAATATAAAGTTCAAACAAGTACAGGGGTTAAATATGAAGTTCAAACAAGTACAGGGGTTAAATATGACAAAAAATAATATTTTTCTGAGTTTGGAGGCGTCGCGTGACGCCAAGGGGCGTCGCGTGACGCTAGGCCCCCTTTTCAGCAGAATGTTGCTGCATATTCCCAGCACGATCTGATTTCACGGAAACGGCCATAACTTCTTCGTTATTGATCCGTTTTACCCGATTATTTTTCCTACGCGTCCGTAATTTAATTCTCCATCTAATGGAGTTAAAATCCAACAACCTTCATAATAAATTTTGAGACTTCTAAGCCTTCGACTCGTTCCCTTTTTACCGAATTTTAACCCGTTTATGCATTTTATCAAACAAACATATTTATTTGATTCCTATATCTCATACACTTCTTCAAATTAATATTACCTACTATATTAGGTTCTAATCACAAGTTTATTTCACAATTTAAACCCGTTTTCGCTCGTATGCTTATTTTGACCCGTTAAGGGTATTTAAGCACTTTCGAGCCTAAAATAGCTTTCGATTGCTTCTAGCATTCCATTACCACATTTCTTATCCTATAATCTCCCACCACAATTGTATTTAAGGTAGATTTAATGTGGTGATCAATATAAACCAAGTTTTACCACTCGAATCGTCATTTTACGGTAAAAACTCAAATAGTGCTATATGGCTAATATAAAACCTCTTTCAGCTTCTATACTTATTCTAAGTATTTACCTTGTCATAAAACTCGTTTCCAAACAACCTTTAAGGGTTGTTTGTCCCATTTAGCCTACAAGGGCGTTTTGGTCGATTTTAGTCCTTTTATGACGAATGACTCTCTCTCAAATTATTTGACCAAAATAGCACTTTTAACTACAACATAATTATGCGTACCTGGCCCGGATCACAAGTAGACCCGATTTATACCTCGTTTTCATTATCACACCATCAATAGTGACACAGTTATCCGATTTGCTAATCGGTCCTGTTAACATAAGACTTGACAACCACATTAGTCGATATTATCAAATGGTGTTATCACCACCATTCGACCCGTTTGGACTATATGCTCAACATTATCTATTTAATCAAAAACATCGTTTTGATCTCCAATTCATACATCCATTCCACCCCGGATTTTATTACCATACCCCTTTTTCTTTTTACACTCTTTTCTTACAAATTTCAACCCATTTCGGCTTACGTCGTGGGTATATTTTTAACTTCGATTTACATTAGTCAACACTTGACCAATTTCCATTTTATCCTTTTTATCATTATTAGATTACCCTACAAGGTAATCTTAACGGGAATTCGTAATTTCTTAAATCATTACATGATTTATTTACCGTTTTGCTATAAACCAAAGTTTTTATCATCTTTATATGTTCCGACTCGTATTGATCGCATCGGAAATTCATACTTTCTATATTTTTGTTATCGCATTTATATCATATAGAAATAACAAGTATTCTACATAATAGTGTAAGTTTCACTTACCTTGCATCCCGAATACGTTTTTCCTTTATGCTTGACTCGTTCGTTCCGCTTTCTCCCCAAGCTTCACCTAGCTTGTTAAGCGCCAACTATCATTCATTATTCACAAGGTTGTTAGATTAGCCGTCCCAAATCATGACTTTCACACCTTATGATTCTTTGACTATTTTTCTCTTTAAACTCAATCATAAATCACGAGTTTAATTCTTGTGTCAAGACTCACTTCTAATCAATTATAAACTCTTATCAAAATCCCTATCTTGTTCAAGTAGTTCATTCATACGAGTTAGTATGGCGTTTATAAACACCAATGTAACATTAATTTCTTCAAATCAACTAAACCCATTTCATAGCAATTATGATTTATGTACCCAAACACCTAATTTGTTCAAGTACCTTGTTTCTACTATCAACTATGATGATTTCTAGCATAAACATATCATCATCTTTACTACAAAAATCAAAACCCACTTAGCTCATAGTAGGTTAATTATCAAATCCCTAGTTTTGACAACAATTCATCAAGTTTTCTACTAGGGTTTGTTTCTAAACTAAGATAAAATCACAACAACACTCATAGATTCAACATTCATTCCAGAATTTCGATTTTGATTATTCATCATAATCTCAAAGTATCACCAAATCGTAAAATTCGACATACCTTGTAATCCCCATGACTAGGTGATCATGAATTCGTGTTCATGCATCTGATTTGAGCTAGTTCTGCCCTTCAATTTGGTGATTCTTGGCACTTTAGGGTTTTGAGCAAGAGAGCCTTCCTGGCTCTGGTTAAAATCGCAGACATACACACACGTATGTGTGTGTTTATTTATTTATTTTGTTTTGATAAAACTTTATCTCATTTGCCCAGGTTTAGTCCCTCAATTTACCCAAGTTATTTAAAGGGTTATCTATTTCTTGTTTCTTTTATTGTTTTAACAACACTTAACCAACTAGGTTGATATCCCTAGTTACTTAATGGGTTTGGGGAAGTCATAACCCGTAGTATTTCTAAGTCCCGTTAACCCGTCGGGCTTTATATACGCTTCGTTTTCTCAAAGCGTTTATTCTCTTTCTAAATTTTATTAACATAAAATTATTTATTAAAATCCCAATTTTCACCGGGTTAATTTTACCACTAACGGTGTTTTACCCGTTCCTAGTATTAACGTGGTTTAATTACCAAACCCGTTTTCGGGGTGTTACATTAATATAGAAGGTTTTGATCGATTATGTTTATAATAACAAGATTACAGATGTAATATGTTTATTTAACTTCATAGATTTGGATTTTGTTTGTAGGATATGTGGTGGATGAATTTGTTATTTTGTTTGTTATTTTGTTTGTAAGCACTTTAGGGAAATTACTGATAAAAAGGATTGTGAGGTTGAAATGGCAAATCATGAGGACGACTGCACATTCGAGTATTCGACATTGACAATATCATAAACCCAATTCATACCTACCTTCCTACAAGAGTACATATACCAAGAAACTCAATGTCTTTATGTTGCTTTTAAAATTGTTGTTTGCTATGCCAACAATTTTTATTTTTTGATAATGCTGGGTGATAAAAGTTGAATGAGGGCTGGAATATAGTTAGTTATTCAGTATCATTTTGGTAACACAGTGGATGAATTTTGGGTTTTTCTTTTCATTTTGCAGGTGAAAAGGAAGTGGGTAGGGATTCTTCTGCACCTGACCCAAAAGCAAATGGTATTGGTTTATATACTTACTCTTATTGATTGCTATTTTAGTGTTATCAATATATTTTATTTGTAAGTTAAGACAAAAGAAATTCAAGCTAAGTTAAAATGCAAGTAAGAAATGTGGAGTATATGCTTGTATTGAATCCATATCTTTAAATAACTGCTAAGTCTTGAAATTGAAGTCTTACACTGGTTAGCATATCCATGGTTCACTTAGGCAATTTTGGAATCATACATTTTTAAATGCTGAATATCCATGGTTCACTTAGGCAAATTTGCTAAGTCTTGAAAATGAAGTCTTACACTGGTCGGCATATCCATGGTTCACTTAAGTCTTGAAATTGAAGTCTTACACTAGATAAAGTGTACAGGAATGTGAATAAACGTTTTTGGATTATCTTGACAAAATTTGAACAGAGTTTTGTTACACGTTGCGAATCTGAAATGGTAGTCGAATGGCAAGAGTTATGAACCAGTCGCATGAGCTGGTCTATTTATAGACACATCCAGTCGAATGACTCATTCGAAGGACACTTCAATCGTATGGCTCATACGACTGTTCTAACATCAAACAACAGGCCTATCCGTCTAAGACTCATACGATTAAGCTAACCAATCGAATGACTCATTCGATTAGGTTACATCAAGTCCAAAAATCTGTCTAACTTAACTTCTAACACACACACGGCTACAAACACTTTATGCACTAACAATTTCATGTAAATGGGCTTAAAGCACATGTTTTGTATCAATATGCAGGTTCATTATCAGTCTGATCAATTCTTGGACAAAAACAAAGATTATATTGTTCCTGAACATCAAGATTTGTTGAGTGCTTCCAAGTGCTCTTTTGTAGCAGGGCTTTTTCCTTCACCACGTGAGGATGCAACCAAGTCATCAAAGTTCTCATCAATCGGTTCTCGCTTTAAAGTAAGTTTTCCATTAGATATTTCGGGAAAAAAGTAATAAACTATAAGGTAATAAGCTCTTTATTAATCAATAAACAATGCAGCTACAACTTCAACAATTGATGGAGACTCTGAATTCCACACAACCTTACTGTATTAGATGTGTGAAGCCAAATAATCTTCTTTAACCTGCCATTTTTGAGAATGTTAATGTCATTCATCAACTACGTTGTGGGGTGAGTACTTGAAAGTAACGATTTTTTATCTTTGATCCTTGGTTTTGCTTATTGAACTCATCCGAAGTGATTTTTACTTTTCATTAAGGGGGTTCTAGAAGCTATTCGTATCAGCTGTGCTGGATACCCTACCAACAAGAGTTTCACTGATTTTGTTAATTGATTTGGTCTTCTGGTTCCAGAGGTTTTACGTGCCAAGTAAGTAAAGTATATTTTAATACCTATTTAAAAATGGATTTGATTACATATCACGTGTTTCAACAGTCACGATATAAAGGATGCATGTCAAAAGATTCTGAACGATGTCGGAATCCCAGGATATCAGGTAATAATATTGTTAATCGCTGTGATTTTGGTGACGGAGACGAGCTTCGGCTGCCAGTCCACAACCACATGGGTTACAGATACTGGACTTGAAGCTCTTACAAGTAAAAGGAAGGTTGACAAGTAACTTACCATGTGTAAAGATGTAATTTTTCAGTTTGTGATACCTACGAGTTTTCTTGTCACGTGCGAAAGAACAATTGGTTATGCTTATGTAATTTGAAAAAAAGTTCTTAAAAGTTAATATTGTCTCTCCGACAATGTATTGGTGGTTAGCGGATGTTTGATTATGCACTTTGAAATAAACGACCAGGTAAGTTTAGTTCTAAATGTTTTTTTTCCTTTTGATTTATAATTATGCTTTGTATTTAACTATATCGCGCTATCATAGTAAACCCGGAATTGCTTAGTATCCCCGAGGAGGAGTTTGAGTTGCTTATGCATAATTTCCCCTTGAGGGATTTAATCAGGCTACGAGAGCATAAGGAACGGATCGAGGTACATATTATTTTTGTTCTTTTAATTAAGTAAAGGGTATAAATTTCAAAACTTTGAAAATGGATGTATCTAATATTATTGTTCCTTAACTTTTTTCGAGAAATCCTCTATGTGCACTGAAAAGGTTATTAAAACTTTTTACTTTTGAACGATGCAGACGTAATCCCGGTAAATACGAGTATTTCAAGAGTTATGATGAATTGGAGGCAAGTTCTTTCTCTAAATCATAACTGTGCGTCTTGATTGCTTCTTTTTCCATATATTCTTTGTTTCCTGCACTTAATTATTTTATAGTTATAATTTCCAGGTATGGAATCTACTATATACGATATGCGTCAAAGCGCAATGCTGTTTTACAGGTATGGCATCTACTATATACGATATGGGTGAAAGAACAAATAAATCAATGATCAAGTACAAATAAATACAGGTAGATCATTTTCTTATTATTTTAGGCAGTTTATGATAACTTTATTGTACATGTTCTCTTCGTTGTTTGGTTTTATAGGTGATTGATAATGACCGAGGGCTGCACATGAGGCCAATGCCCGGAATGGTTGGTTTAATTTCTTCCATTGACTGATTTGTTAAGATAAAATGGTAAATACTTTGCTAAAGTTAGGTCGGGTCGGGTCGGGTCAGATAATTAATGGTAATTTGTCTGTATTGATGAGTTCGAGTCAGGTCGGGTCAGATAATTAATGGTAATTTGTCTGTATAACCGATAAAAGTTAAGACCTAAAATAAGGTAATCATGACTACGAAAAGTTTATGTATCTAACCTAATCGAATTCATGTTCATTCTTTAAAAGTACATACTTTGATATATATCAGAAGCACCGCGGATCCTGATACAATGAGGAAACTGTTTGACATTTCTTCTGTTGATGAAATTCCCAGTCAGGTACGCTCTTTAATGTATTTTGATTCTTTTATAAAGTCCTGCATAATAAAACCATCTTCAATAGTCATTGATAAGTCAACAGATGTTTGAAAGCACTGTTGGATTAAAACACTGTTTTTTGAAGAAAAAGTGGAACCACTGTTTTGGGTTAAAACAGTGTGTTGAAATCACTTTTGGGTTAAAACAGTGTTGAAACCACTTTTCGGTTAAAACAGTATTTGAAACCACTGTTTGGTTAAAACAGTGTTTTGAAACCACTTTTGGGTTAACAGTGTTTAAAACCACTGTTGGTTTAAAACAGTGTTTGAAACCACAGTTTTAACCCAAAAGTGGTTTCAAAACACTGTTTTAACAACACTGTTTTAACCCAACAGTGGTTTCAAACACTGTTTTAACTGAAAAGTGGTTTCAAAACACAGTTTTAACCCAACAGTGGTTTCAAACACTGTTTTAACCCAAAAGTGTTTTAACAACAGCTGTTTGACGTTCTTTGAAGCAGTTTTTTTGGATAATTTTAGAATTCTGAATTCATGTATGAAGTTGTCTTTAAAATTTGTTGGTGGATGATATGGAAGAAGTAAGCGAGTATTATCAATGTAGAGCATGATATCGACCGTCATGAATCATTCTCCTGACGCTTGGGATCATATGCTGTTGAAAGATATTGTTGTTAAAGTGGCAAATGTTGAGCTTTATTATAAAGTTGTTCATTTCTACTTGCAAGAGCATCCGGATCTTATCAATGATGTTCTCAATGTTCTTGCTCTATGTGTTGACCATACACGTGTGGTCGATAACTCGATATTATGCGAAAGGTTTGTGCACAACTCCGAAAACTTTTAGATCAGATTCTTCTGTCTTTTGGTACTGAGTGGTTGACTTAACGAATTACAGGCGGGCCAGCTTCCTCTTGCGAAAGCATATATAGTTGCAGTTCAGAGCAACAATGTATTTGCTGTAAATGAGGCATTTTAAACATAGTTTTTTTTTTTTTTTTTTTTTATTTTTATTTTTACAATGCTTCTGATATTTGATAATGGTTTCTGACCCATTGTCATTTGTAAATGTAGTTACTTGATACAGGTTTCTTTCACGCTGACCCACATCCCGGAAATATTGAACTTTGACACCAGACGGGAAGCTTGCAATTCTTGATTTTGGTAATAATCATATCATTTTCATTTGTTAAAGTTCATTCCATTCATTATGACTGCTAAACGCTTGAATAATCCAGGTTTGGTAACGAAATTGACGGATGATCAAAAGTACGGGATGATCGAAGCTATTGCTCATCTTATTCATAGAGATTACGATGCCATCGTTAAAGATTTCGTAAAACTTGGATTCATTCCTGAGGGGGTAAATGTGGACCCGATATTGCCTGTATTAGCTAAAGTATTTGACCAGGACCTTGAAGGTGGAGGAGCAAAAAAATATTAATTTTCAAGAGTTGGCGGCTGATTTGGCACAAATAACGTTCGGGATACACGTGCTCGCTTGATTCGGGATACGTTTTTGTAATTATTGTCGGCTAATTGTTTATTTGAAGCCGCAACGAGCCGCTCAATTGTGCATATACCCATAGGAATTGTTTGTGAACTTATATAAGTCGACACCTGATGGTGAATTTCTTTTGCCACATTTACACAAACCTGTAACTTTCAGTTGTATAGGACAATCAACTCGGCAGATATATACATGTAAAAGTGGAAAACAAATAATAAAAAAACGAGCTTGATACGTATAATGAGTCGATTTTGAGCTTATCATTTCTTTTATTGAACTTTATAAACCTTATGTAACATCCGTGTAACTTGAGTTTTATTGCGTTATTTAAGCTTGAACTTTGAATATAATTGAGTTCTCGAGCTAAGCTAGAATCGATTTTGTGTAATCTTTTTAGAATGACCAATTCACACACCCTTGAGTTTGTGTAACTAACCACAGTTTCTTGATAGCTATTAATATCTTTGATCTATTTTAACTTAGTCCTCTGTTACATGCATTTGAATATTAGAAGGGTTGTTTTGTTATTTAGTTAGAAAGAAAGGGCTAAAAGTGTAAATCAGCACCTAACATTGGCTAACAACTCAAGTAACATTTAATGAATGTACTTGAGGGGGAATTAACCACAATAATGAATCATGTTGGTGCTGGTTGGGCCTAAATATGCAAGAGACTTTGGTATAGAGGCTCTTGAACCATTAGGAATATACCTGGCTGATGACATTAAGCTTTATTCTATTAATTTTCTTTTTGAAGAGGTTATGGTTTGTGCTAATTTAAGTGAAAGCTGTATAAGGTGGAAGATGATTCAGAGGAAGAAGAAGAGGTACAGATGATTGCTAATTGCTACCTTTTTACAACCTTTGTTTTACAATTTACATTAACCATTTACAAGAAAAAAGTAATTTTGCTAAAACCGTTATTCATAGGTTCATATCTGAAATTGAGGCTGTTTGTCGACAATGGCTAGCAAGTGGTCCCAAAAATTTGTTGGGACGCTTCATGTAATGAGATACTCCATTATGCATATTTGTTTCACGTCCCAACAATTTGTTAATACGTAATATTTTTTGTATGATATTAATTATGTATTAACCAAAAATAGTTTTTAATTAATGTAACTTTCTCGAGCCCGGGAAGCAATCCCGGGTAAAAACCTAGTATATATATATATATATATATTTTATAAAAATGAACAAAGAAACCTCACTTGAGAAAACAAAACACCAAAAGTATTTGAAAAAGTGGGATTGACTTTTAAATTGTTGTGTATGTCACACTCTCAAATTTAACATGCGAGGTTTTACCATGAGGCGTGCGACTAACCAGGATCCATCCACTAATCACGTTGAACCATTTATGTAAGTTATAAATCATCACAATCAACACAGTTAATGATCAATGTTTAAAAGTCCAAAATACAATTTAAGTTAGCAGCGGAAATATAAAGTAAACCCATTATAACGTAAAACCACAAGTTCATTATATATACGTAACATGAAACTTAGAAACCACATACACTCCAACCGATTGCAACGCCCGCCAATAACTCTGCCTAACAACCTGCAAAACATGCAGTAGCGTGTTAACATAAAGTTGGGGAGCTCACAGTTTTTGATGTTATTACAAAAACAAGTTTGTTTAAATACTTAGTTTATATAACATGTCTCGCGGCCCCCGACTCCACCCTGGGAGCGGGTGCCGTGAGCCTGACTGGTGGTATCGGTGTTTATTAAATTTGCCACGGAATAAATCATCAGAATCGTAATTAGGAAATAATTTCAAAGTTTGTAAAAACACCAAACTTTTTATATTAAACAAATGGGCTAAAACCCGTATTCCATTTCAAATGTATTTGTAGGGATAAACCCTAAATTGTTGAAAACAAATATTTTTTCTTGTATTCAGGTAACTATATTCACTTTATTTAAGCCTTCAATGCTCCATTGCTGGCTTGTATCACCTTTATAGCAGATTACCAAAAACGCATTTTGAAAACATTTTATCAGCAAGAAATACTAACGAGTTCATTCCAATTTATGAAAAGACATATTGTTATAACTGTACAGTATCAAGATGGAGATTACAATGTTTATATCTACCAAAAACTTATTCAGTATTTGTCACGTTGGCAGTTACAATGACGGTGGTCATATTACTATTGGCTAACTTTCGTCCAATAGCAACGATTGAATAGTAGTGTATACAAAACCCCACATACCGGCAGTAATTGTAGAATACAAAGACTCAATCACTGTAATTATAACTGAAAAACATTTAGGGTTTTGCAAACAGTTTGATTAAAAGAGAGAATGACTCACGTTGCAAACTTAGGGTTTTATTATAAGCTTCCTGATAATATTTCCTGGTGAATTTTCATGAGTTCCTAACAAAATATATGTAACATTCCTAAATTTATCATATAAATTATAGGTTTGGTTAAATTCTTTAACCATTAGTAACTAGTAACTAGTTATTTTTATTCAACCCAAATAGTTTTAAACACTATTTTATATAGTTGGTTGAAATATTATATTAATTAATTCGCCTGTATATGAGTTGACCTTTCTATTAAAATAAAAGTATATAAAAACTTATATTATTGGACAGGTATATTACGGGTGAGTCGACGGTTAGAAATATGAAGTACTTAGACGGGCCTAGGAACCGTATAATAATTAAATATAAAAATACATTGTACTTTGAACCTACTCTATTTTTAATGAAACTTAGACCCAAATGTAGACAAAAATATACTCGTTCTAAAGACATATTTATTATTTTCTAGAACGTCATATTTTAGAAGTTATACGCGCCAAAATAAGTGAACCAATTGAATTAATTATAATATATAAAATAATAATATAAATAAAAGATAATTCATTCCATTTAAATTAAATTTGTAATATATACGTGTAAGTATATTATAAAATGAAATATAAAACTATAATATAACAAAATTGAAAGGAATGCATGAAAGGCTACGTGGAAGATAATTTAAGGCAACATGGTTATGTGTATCCATAAGGTGTATACGTGTAATACTTTGGTACACTCCAACAATTGTGAAATAGTATAAATACCTCTTGAACTACAACAGTCAGTGTCCTTTTCTTTTCTTTCTTTTGTCTTCGATATCTTTAGTAATTCATCCAAAGCCATGCCCTGTTTTAAGTATTTTAACTCCCGATCACCGCTACCCGGTCCGATTGATCTGAGCCCCATAACACATGTCAAGGCTCTGCCTGACTAAGTTCGTTGGGGTTCTGTCTCGTGACAATAGGGACAAGGTTGAATGAGGGGTACTATACTTAACACGAGTGCATTATATATTTTTTTAATAGCTCAGAAGTTATTCCCAAATTTCTACCAGGAGGCTTTCTAGTTGAACCCTAAAGTTACAAAGTGGGTCTATTTTCTTTTCTCACCAATTTATTTCCTTTTGTTCCAAACCATAACAACTCTCACCAAAACTATTATTTCTTAGAGTAAACTGCAATTTTACCCCCTAGGGTTACGGGTCATTGGCACCCTTACCCCCCTAAGGAAATAATTGCTATTTTACCCCCTACTGTTTGCTGTTATGTTGCAACCTTACCCCTCGGCCTCAAATTTGTTGACTAATCTGTTGACTATAACTTGAATGACTATAATGCCCTTTCATATTACCCCCTGTGTTTTGTGCACTCTGTGATATTACCCCCTGCCACCGCCATTCACCACCACAACCACCACTGCCACCGCCATTCACCACCACAACCACCACTGTCACCTCCAGCCACCACCCTCAACCATTTTTCAGTGTTTTGTCACTAATAATCGAATACAAGAAGATTGTTGTTCAAATTAAAAACCCAAATTACTAAGTCTCTGTTTTTGTTTGGAACTCACTGAAAGCTCGTAACAACATCAGGCTTGTGTCTTCAGCAGTAGACGGAGGTCGTTGCATAGAGAGTCCACCTGGTTTCTTTCACGAAAGCTGCCAGTAGACGGAGGTCGTTGCATAGAGAGTCCACCTGGTCTTTGACGCTTGAGATTAAGTGGGCGTTGTACACCAGAAGTTGTTTGAGATTGCCTAATAGGAATTCGACACCTGCATCTGCCATTGTTGGTTGGGATTAAAGATTGTTGTTACTGAGTGGGTTTAGGGAGGAGATGATTGAGATCTTTAGGGAGGAAATATAATATAGAGTAAACATCAGGGAATTAATAAATTAAATCATCATCCACTACTTCTGAAATCAAAGTTTTAGCAGAGGTTGATGATGTTTGACATGACCAATGCTCATCTCTATTTCCTTTATCTAGTTATGTGTTATCTTTAGTTGCAGTTGAATTAATAATGCTGCATTGAAAATCCTTTTTTTAATAGCTTTAATCACTTAGAATCTCTTTTAAGTACTGGTTTGGTGAACCGCTTTGTATAAACTATCAAGGCTCTCCAGAAACAAGAACCCAGTTCAATAAAAACAGAATTGAATTGGTTGAATCAGATTAGACAGAAAGGGGTGGACTTTTCTTCACAATGAGCACAGAAGAATTTAAGCTGGAAAACAGTGTGTGACAACACAGAGGAAGAGAGACATAAATAGTGACTGATGGTGGGTAGCGGCGATGGAGGTGGAGGTGGGTGGTGGCGGCTGATGGTGGTGGAGGTGGGTGATGGCGGCTGATGGTCCTAAAAGCATTTTGGGAGTTGAACTGAGATCTGGTTGCCATTGGACGCCGTGCTCCACCATCAACACCGGAGATGAGTGGTCGGAGAAGATGACCGGTGTTGATGGAAGTTGCTACGGAGGATGTTAAGATTGTTTAATTAGTGACAAAACGCTGAAAAATGGTTGAGGGTGGTGGCTGGAGGTGGCAGTGGTGGTTGTGTTGGTGAATGGCAGTGGCAGTGGTGGCAGGGGGTAAACATGCGACATAACAACAAACGTAGGGGGTAAAATAAAAGGGTAAAATAGTCATTTCACCCCTAAGTCAACAGACCAGTCAACAAAATTGAAGCCGGGGGGTAAAATTGCGACATAACCTCAAACAGTGGGGGGTAAAATTGCAATTATTTCCTTAGGGGGGTAAGGGTGCTAATGACCCCTAACCTCAGGGGGTAAAATTGCAGTTTACTCTATTTCTTATTATATTTTGTACATTAGGAAACCCTAATTGAGACACCCAAGTAATCCTGCATAAACCCTCAAATTTTCATAACAATCAGAATCAGGATCAGGGCCCCTAAAACTCAGGGGGGGGGGGGGGTATTCCCCATTGATAATTATCATCACAGTTTGTTGTCAAAATCGAATTTTCTCGTTCTGTCGACTCACCTAGGCTACAAATGCACGTGGCAACGCTATGTTAAAAGTAACCCCTCGCGCCACGCGAAGGGCACAAGAGGACCCCTCGCGCCACGCGAGGGGGACGTTTTTCCAGTATAAATAGAGGGCAGTGGGACTTGATTTCCTGCGTTGGAGCGACGAACAAATTCGTTTTACACTTTGAGATATCGTCTGATTACTACCAAACACACACTAGCTCGAATTTTGCTACGATACAGGGTAATAACTCGATCGCTGCTACGATTCAATGTCCGATCGATTGAAACTTTCCGACCGGATGTTTAAGCGCTATCCTTTGTCATTAATCGTGATTCCGACAGGATGTTTGAGTACCACCCGAACTCGGGGAATACTCTGTCATTCGTTGTGAATCCGATGGATGTTTAAGTGATTGCACTTTGTCATTTGTCGTGAGGGTTTTAATCTCGTGAGTTATCGTAAATGCTGTATTAATTATTTACCTAGTTCGTGTGCACTAGGTTACAAGGCTAATCAATAGAATAAGCTCTGCCTGTATAAATCTGCAATATATCAAGGCTTATCTGTAGACTAAACTTTTCCATATGAATCTGCATGCTTATAAAGTGAGTCATTCTCTTTTATTCAAAGTGCTTTATAAATTCTTAAATATTTTCAGCGTTATAATTACAGTGATTAAGTTTATGTAATCACCAAATTACAGCCGGTATGTGGGGTATTGTGCACATTACTACTTTTATCACTTTAGGTGGGCGAACCTAATTAATGATACTCGTTACTATTGGGTGAACGGACTCAATAGTAATATGACCACAGTCACCGAAACGAGTCGATGACAAATACTGTGGGTAGGTGGTTGATATCTGAAACATTGTAATCTTTCTTAGTACTGTAAATTATAACAAACGTGTCGTTTTAGTAAAAATGAATGAACTCACTCAGTATTTCCCGCTGACAAAACCTTTTTCAAACATGTTTCTGGTAATTACAGTAGATTGGAGTAAGAGATGGATACGGCACTGAAAGGCATCAAGAAGTGGCTTATTTTATTAATTAAATCAAATTAAGAAATATTGTTTTATGTAATTGGGTTTATCCCTTATTAAAGTTACCTTTGTAAAACATAGATTTATTCCATCTATTTAATAAATAAAATACGGTGTTTCTAAACTCTGATATTTTTTTCCTAACTCACGGTCCTGATGAAATTTCCGCTGCAATATTTTTCAAAATAATCACCGGTACCAATTGGCTGTTCGCGGCTCCCGATTCCGTCCAGGGTGGGTCGGGGGACGTGACAGAAGGTGGTATCAGAGCCACTGCTTTAAGCCTATAGGTGTTGTGATAATAATACCTAAGTTTATATAAAAGAGTTAGGAGATTGCTGTTAACTGGTAGCACACATGATAGCATTTAGACTTGAACTTAAGAAAAGATGCCTTAGTATAAGCTTCGAGATAAGCTAAGTACTTGTGTAAATAAAGTATGATGGATTTGGTATGCCGTAAGAATGACGATTAGAACATTGCAGGCAATAGCACTTAATTGCTATTAATCCTTGCTTATTGATATTACTTAGTCTAGAATAAAGATATGTTATGGAAATACAAATTTCCTTGATTCTGGATAAAAGCCCTAATAAAAGAGGCACTTTTAAAATCTTGAAAAGATACTATTTATGGGAAATAGAAAATTTTCTCCGGCAAGACTGGGTATGGTGTAGCAGACTCTCCAGCTTGTCCGGATATACTGAAGTTACCTCTCCGGCGAGAACCGGATAAGACGGGGTATATAAAATGGCAAACAAGTGACAAGATTTCCTTAAATAGTATCATGACCAGATATTTGACTGGTTCTTGGAAATATAATTCTGTTAAATACATTGACCTTACTAAGGGTATGTATATTACAGCATGTGAAATATATGATTATATAGATAGGTATATCTATTAGGAAATCCAAAAACCATAAGGATTGACAATTTGGAATAAAGCACAAGCATCTGTGTCTAGATTTTTTTTATCAAGAATCTATTTTCCGATATCAAACATTATTTCGTTTGATCATTTACCTCGTAACTCGTGTGAAAATATAAACAATGGAAACCCTTTAAGTTGGGACATCATCAAATGTATAAAAAATTCCAAATGCGTTACCATAAAACTATTAACGCAAGTAAGAAGCATGTAAAGTTGTGCAGTACACAAGAAAACACATGAAACTTAAATTATATGTCCACAGACGTTGAAGTATATCACACACGACTTCCAAGGCAAGACCTTTGGAAAATATAAATTAGGCACGATAACACCAATGCTAATTCCGTCAGTAGAAGAACTACTAAATCAAAAAGAAGCACTTTGCCACGCGATCCTACAAACGACATAAATCTCGCTGGGGTACGTTGTAACAAGATTTCACAACCATCGGTGCACAGTCTAATCAGAGTCATAATTATTATCACTGCAAAAAGAGTCACATACCTTTGCAAATTCCCTATTTCATTTTATTCGACATTCCCTGGTAATGTCACTTAACAACGGTTATCACACGAAATTCCAGATAAAGTTCTTAAAATTCTTTCGTTGAAATTCTGACTTCTGCATATAAAAAGTTGACTTTCGTGTTTCTACTTCCCCTAATGGTCATCATACCATGAGAATTTCTTTCATAGTAGCAAATATTGATCTATTTCATTTCTTGGTAAATCCACACGTTACACATGCACTGTTTGTTACGCATGTGGTTCGTTTGACTTATGAAGACCACAGGAAGGCTTCATTCTAAATTGTTGTTTTATCCAAACTCAAATATCATTCCGCTTTTTGCACTGTGAACCGCATTATTGCAAAACGATGACTCTTTGATATCGAGTCAATGAATTTTGTTAAACCATTGAGGTGAAGAATTTTTATTTTATATATATAAAAATTATATTGAGATATACTCTCATTTAAGTTTATGTTTAAGTTATTTATTTTATTATTAGTAATAAATTAATAACAATAGTGTTAAGTATTATTTTTAGGTAAAAGGGTTATTATCAAGGGCAGATATTGAATAGCCTAGCCTTAGTTAGGCATGGACTGATCACCTATGCTTAAACAAGGCAGCACTAACCAATATCCACCCATGATAATAACTAGTTAATATATATAAATTAAGTCATCATACTTATTTAGTAAATTTTAATTATATATAAAAATATTTTACTTTGTACTGTAAGGAGAAGACATATTTTAATAAAACAATACAAGAATTAGAGGGATGAATAAAATTATATAAATAATTGTCTATCACATGTTTTGTGGTAACTATGTACCGTAACGCTATGACAAGAAAATGACCATATAAGAATCATATGGTAGTCATCAACTACGTTAGGTTAGTGGAACATTATAATATATAAGAATAGTCCCCGTTTTCACTTATTTACAACATTTGTAAATACATTCACAACGTTATATGGTTTCAAAATGAAAATAAGTAATCACATAGAATCGACCCATTAAGTGTTATATATTTACAAAATATTTTAC
Organism: Helianthus tuberosus; assembly: GCA_030545235.1. Classification (NCBI taxonomy): domain Eukaryota; kingdom Viridiplantae; phylum Streptophyta; class Magnoliopsida; order Asterales; family Asteraceae; genus Helianthus; species Helianthus tuberosus. The sequence goes on along the minus strand of CM060426.1, from coordinate 132,927,813 downwards.
AAATACTTTTGTACAATAAATATTTTTACACCTTTATTTACAATTTTCATTTAATGTTATAAATAATAGTGATTTCTTTTACAAAATAATAATACTAAAATATTTTGTAATGTAATAACTTCATTGTGGTATTTTGTAATATATATTACATAGTAAATATAAGTTATTTTACATAGTATAGTAAAATACTAAAATAATATTTATTTAAAAGTGGTGACCATTTACATATAGTAAAAATGTGTAACAAATAATATATATTACATAGTATTTATATTTGATATGTAAGATACGGTTCAGACAGGGATACAAATAATATATATTACATTTGCTTTACAAATATAATATAATGGTTGGTCATGCCAAAACAACTTGTTCTTATTATATTTCGATCTCTCGGACATAGTATGAAAAATATGGTCACTAATAGCATACTATCACATTATTTCACAATTAAAAAAAAAAAAAACTTGGAACTCCAAACAATGATACACTAACTCTATTGTTTTTTGGTGTATCTTTGCAATTCACTCATCTCAACATTTTAATTTTCTCATATCATAAATATTTGACAAATCATTTTTCATGCTTTTATTTCCTTTTTAAACCTGGCGATTCTAAGTCTTCCTCAGTTGCCAATCAAAGTAAGCTTTCTTTTGACAAAGAATTTATTAATTCTAAAAGTTCTTCATTTTTATCTATTGATCATATATCTTTTGACTTGAACCTAGTCACTTTGGAAAACTATATCATTTCATCTCATTCATTTGACATCGATTTCTTGAACTAATTCAGTTGAACCATTGAATCCTACTTAATGTACAACTCGTATTCACAAAATTTGATATTTTAATTCTGTATCATCTACTTTAATATTGTTTTATTGACTAAAATATGACATAAGTCTAAAAGAAATATCGTAACCCAAATCTCGAGGACGAGATTTAAAAAAAGGTGGGGAGAATGTAACATTCCTAAATTTATCATATAAATTATAGGTTTGGTTAAATTCATTAACCACTAGTAACTAGTTATTTTTATTCAACCCAAATAGTTTTAAACACTATTGTATATAGTTGGTTGAAATATTATATTAATTAATTGGCCTGTATATGGGTTGATCTTTCTATTAAAATAAAAGTATATAAAAACTTATATTATTGGACAGGTATATTACGGGTGAGTCGATGGTTAGAAATATGAAGTACTTAGACGGGCCTAGTAACCGTATAATAATTAAATATAAAAATACATTGTACTTTGAACCTACTCTATTTTTAATGAAACTTAGACCCAAATGTAGACAAAAATATACTCGTTCTAAAGACATATTTATTATTTTCTAGAACGTCATATTTTAGAAGTTATACGCGCCAAAATAAGTGAAGCAGTTGAATTAATTATAATATATAAAATAATAATATAAATAAAAGATAATTCATTCCATTTAAATTAAATTTGTAATATATACGTGTAAGTATATTATAAAATGAAATATAAAACTATAATATAACAAAATTGAAAGGAATGCATGAAAGGCTACGTGGAAGATAATTTAAGGCAACATGGTTATGTGTATCCAAAAGGTGTATACGTGTAATACTTTGGTACACTCCAACAATTGTGAAATAGTATAAATACCTCTTGAACTACAATAGTCAGTGTCCTTTTCTTTTCTTTCTTTTGTCTTCGATATCTTTAGTAATTCATCCAAAGCCATGCCCTGTTTTAAGTATTTTAACCCCTGATCACCGCTACCCGGTCCGATTGATCTGAGCCCCATAACACATGTCAAGGCTCTGCCTGACTAAGTTCGTTGGGGTTCTGTCTCATGACAATAGGGACAAGGTTGAATGAGGGGTACTATACTTAACACGAGTGCATTATATATTTTTTTAATAGCTCAGAAGTTATACCCAAATTTCTACCAGGAGGCTTTCTAGTTGAACCCTAAAGTTACAAAGTGGGTCTATTTTCTTTTCTCACCAATTTATTTCCTTTTGTTCCAAACCATAACAACTCTCACCAAAACTATTATTTCTTAGAGTAAACTGCAATTTTACCCCCTGGGGTTACGGGTCATTGGCACCCTTACCCCCTAAGGAAATAATTGCAATTTTACCCCCTACTGTTTGCTGTTATATTGCAACCTTACCCCCCGGCCTCAAATTTGTTGACTAATCTGTTGACTATAACTTGAAATGACTATAATGCCCTTTCATATTACCCCCTGTGTTTTGTGCACTCTGTGATATTACCCCCTGCCACCACTGCCACCGCCATTCACCACCACAACCACCACTGCCACCGCCATTCACCACCACAACCACCACTGCCACCTCCAGCCACCACCCTCAACCATTTTTCAGTGTTTTGTCACTAATAATCGAATACAAGAAGATTGTTGTTCAAATTACTAAGTCTCTCTTTTTGTTTGGAACTCACTGAAAGCTCGTAACAACATCAGGCTTGTGTCTTCAGCAGTAGACGGAGGTCGTTGCATAGAGAGTCCACCTGGTTTCTTTCACGAAAGCTGCCAGTAGACGGAGGTCGTTGCATAAAGAGTCCACCTGGTCTTTGACGCTTGAGATTAAGTGGGCGTTGTACACCAGAAGTTGTTTGAGATTGCCTAACAGGAATTCGACACCTGCATCTGCCATTGTTGGTTGGGATTAAAGATTGTTGTTACTGAGTGGGTTTAGGGAGGAGATGATTGAGATCTTTAGGGAGGAAATATAATATAGAGTAAACATCAGGGAATTAATAAATTAAATCATCATCCACTAATTCTGAAATCAAAGTTTTAGCAGAGGTTGATGATGTTTGACATGACCAATGCTCATCTCTATTTCCTTTATCTAGTTATGTGTTATATTTAGTTGCAGTTGAATTAATAATGCTGCATTGAAAATCCTTTTTTTAATAGCTTTAATCACTTAGAATCTCTTTTAATTACTGGTTTGGTGAACCGCTTTGTATAAACTATCAAGGCTCTCCAGAAACAAGAACCCAGTTCAATAAAAACAGAATTGAATTGGTTGAATCAGATTAGACAGAAAGGGGTGGACTTTTCTTCACAATGAGCACAGAAGAATTTAAGCTGGAAAACAATGTGTGACAACACAGAGGAAGAGAGACATAAATAGTGACTGATGGTGGGTAGCGGTGATGGAGGTGGAGGTGGGTGGTGGCGGCTGATGGTGGTGGAGGTGGGTGATGGCGGCTGATGGTCCTAAAAGCATTTTGGGAGTTGAACTGAGATCTGGTTGCCATTGGACGCCGTGCTCCACCATCAACATCGGAGATGAGTGGTCAGAGAAGATGACCGGTGTTGATGGAAGTTGCTATGGAGGATGTTAAGATTGTTTAATTAGTGACAAAATGCTGAAAAATGGTTGAGGGTGGTGGCTGGAGGTGGCAGTGGTGGTTGTGTTGGTGAATGGCGGTGGCAGTGGTGGCAGGGGGTAAACATGCGACATAACAGCAAACGTAGAGGGTAAAATAAAAGGGTAAAATAGTCATTTCACCCCCAAGTCAACAGACCAGTCAACAAAATTGAAGCCGGGGGGTAAAATTGCGACATAACCTCAAACAGTGGGGGGTAAAATTGCAATTATTTCCTTAGGGGGGTAAGGGTGCCAATGACCCCTAACCTCAGGGGGTAAAATTGCAGTTTACTCTATTTCTTATTATATTTTGTACATTAGGAAACCCTAATTGAGACACCCAAGTAATCCTGCATAAACCCTCAAATTTTCATAACAATCAGAATCAGGATCAGGGCCCCTAAAACTCAGGGGGGGGGGGGGGGGTATTCCCCATTGATAATTATCATCACAGTTTGTTGTCAAAATCGAATTTTCTCGTTCTGTCGACTCACCTAGGCTACAAATGCACGTGGCAACGCTATGTTAAAAGTAACCCCTCGCGCCACGCGAAGGGCACAAGAGGACCCCTCGCGCCACGCGAGGGGGACGTTTTTCCAGTATAAATAGAGGGCAGTGGGACTTGATTTCCTGCGTTGGAGCGACGAACAAATTCGTTTTACACTTTGAGATATCGTCTGATTACTACCAAACACACACTAGCTCGAATTTTGCTACAATACAGGGTAATAACTCGATCGCTGCTACGATTCAATGTCCGATCGATTGAAACTATCCGACCGGATGTTTAAGCGCTATCCTTTTTCATTAATCGTGATTCCGACAGGATGTTTGAGTACCACCCGAACTCGGGGAATACTCTGTCATTCGTTGTGAATCCGATGGATGTTTAAGTGATTGCACCTTGTCATTTGTCGTGAGGGTTTTAATCTCGTGAGTTATCGTAAATGCTGTATTAATTATTTACCTAGTTCGTGTGCACTAGGTTACAAGGCTAATCAATAGAATAAGCTCTGCCTGTATAAATCTGCAATATATTAAGGCTTATCTGTAGACTAAACTTTGCCGTATGAATCTGCATGCTTATAAAGTGAGTCATTCTCTTTTATTCAAAGTGCTTTATAAATTCTTAAATATTTTCAGCGTTATAATTACAGTGATTAAGTTTATGTAATCACCAAATTACAGCCGGTATGTGGGGTATTGTGCACATTACTACTTTTATCACTTTAGGTGGGCGAACCTAATTAATGATACTTGTTACTATTGGGTGAACGGACTCAATAGTAATATGACCACAGTCACCGAAACGAGTCGATGACAAATACCGTGGGTAGGTGGTTGATATCTGAAACATTGTAATCTTTCTTAATACTGTAAATTATAACAAACGTGTCGTTTTAGTAAAAATGAATGAACTCACTCAGTATTTCCCGCTGACAAAACCTTTTTCAAACATGTTTTAGGTAATCACAGTAGATTGGAGTAAGAGATGGATACGGCACTGAAAGGCATCAAGAAGTGGCTTATTTTATTAATTAAATCAAATTAAGAAATATTGTTTTATGTAATTGGGTTTATCCCTTATTAAAGCTACCTTTGTAAAACATGGATTTATTCCATCTATTTAATAAATAAAATCCGGTGTTTCTAAACTCTGATATTTTTTTCCTAACTCACGGTCCTGATGAAATTTCCGCTGCAATATTTTTCAAAATAATCACCGGTACCACTTGGCTGTTCGCGGCTCCCGATTCCGTCCAGGGTGGGTCGGGGGACGTGACAATATACAATGCACACATGTTAGTATAATAACCCAATTCAACATTATCGATACATCACGAGATCAAAACCCCAACGTAGTTATCAAACTGTAGCCTTATTCAGGCATCACCTTGGCATCCGTTGTTGGGTTTAGGATCGATCGGTAGGGTATTGAGTAGTGATTAGGGGTTAAAACACTTACAACGCGGCAGAGCTTCGCGAATTAGGGGGTTTAATATTTGAAAGAAACAGAGACAAAATGGAGAGGTTTCGTCAAAATTCGAGCGAAACTGTGAGAAAACTTCAGTCCCAAGCTAGGCTACTTATAGCCCATCTGAATTGGCCCCGCGTGTCGTGCCCCGTACCCCCTCCCCTATAGCGTCTTGCGGTCGCATCCCATGTAACCTAGGGTAGCCTTGTTGTGTTTCTAGGCCTGTGGTGTCGGTCTTATGCCAATTGATACGTCCTAGCTCTATTTGCGCGTCGCGGGAGAATTAGGGATACCCCCATGTGCCTCCTGAGCCCCTAAATCCTTATTTTCATTTCAGGTCACGCCGTACATGTTTGGGGGTCTCCAATACAGTTCCTTATAATGTGTTTTTGAGTTTTGTTACATCCTCCCTACCTTGTTTTTAAATCTTGTCCTCGAGATTTATTGGAACAAGTAAGGATACTTTCTTTTTATTTCAGATTCTAACTCCCATGTATATTCTGGTCCTCTTTTTGAATCCCATTTCCATACGGGCATTTCTAACTGTTGAAGTAATCCTGAAGGTTTCTGATGTTTAGCTTTAACTTGTGAACAAGTTAAACACTTAGAAACATGACTAGCTATATCCTTTTTCATTCCTATGCACCAAAAATTATTCCTCAAATGTTGATACATATTGTTACTACCAGGATGCATCGTATACCTAAATTTATGGCCTTTCTCTAAAATTATATCTCGTAGTTTTCCTTGTATAGATACCCAAATTCTTTTCTTATGGAATCTCCAAATTCCATTTGCTCCTTTTTCTAATTCTTTCATCATTCCTTTTAATCCTTAAGCATCATCTTTAATTGTTGTTTCCTGTACCTTTTCAATTGTTCATTTAAATCTACCTACAGGTTTAATCTGAGAGCACATACCCTTTTTGGCATCTCGTGATACTTTCGGCTTAAAGTATCAGCTACTATGTTAGCTTTTCCTACGTGGCATTGGATATCACAATCATAGTCACTAAGGATTTCCATCCAGCTTCTTTGCCTCATGTTTAATTCTTTTTGTCCGAAAACATACCTTAAACTTTTATGATCCATGAAGACAGTGAATTTACTTCCGTAAAGATAGTGTCTCCAAATCTTGAGGGAAAAAATTATTGCTCCTAGCTCTAGATCATGTGTCGTATAATTTTCTTCATGCTTCTTTAGTTGTCTAGAGGCATAAGCAATTACCTTTTGATGTTGCATCAACACAAATCCATATCCTAACTTAGATGCATCACAATAGACAATAAGGTCTTCAGTTCCTTCTGGTAAGGCAAGTATTGGTGCGTTCGTTAATCTTTGCTTCAGAATCTTGAATGCTTACTCCTGTTTTGGTCCCCATTCAAACTTAACTGATTTGCATGTTAGTTTAGTTGATGGAATGACTATTCTAGAAAAATCTTGAATGAAACGCCTATAATATCCTGCCAAACCAAGAAAACTTCTTAATTCTGTTGGTGATTCAGGGACTTTCCATTTGGTAATGACTTCGATCTTTGTAGGATCTACATGAATTCCTTCATGATTAACTAAGTGTCCAAGAAATTGTACCTCTTGCAACCAGAATTCACAATTTGAGAATTTAGCATAAAGCTTCTCTTTTCTCAATAATGATAGAAGTATTTGTAAATGCTCTGCATGCTCTTCCCTACTCTTGGAGTAAATTAGTATATCATCTATGAAAACAATTATGAATTTATCCAGGTATGGTTTACATATTATGTTCATCATGTCCATAAATGCTGCTGGGGCATTGGTTAAACCAAATGGCACGACTGTAATTTCATAATGGCCATACCTCGTTCTGAAAGTAGTTTTAGGAATGTTATCTTCCTGTACCTTTAGTTGATAATATCCTGAGCGTAAGTCAATTTTGGAAAAGAATCGAGCTCCTTTAAGTTGATCGAATAGATCATCAATTATCGGTAGTGGATACCGATTTTTAATCGTAATCTTATTCAATTCTCTGTAATCAATACACATGCGCATTGATCCATCTTTCTTTTTGATAAATAGCACATGTGTTCCCTAAGGCGATGAACTAGGTTGTATAAAACCTTTCTCTAATAATTTGTCTAATTGCTTTTTCAATTCCATCATCTCCGTCGGCGCTAGGCGATAGTGTGCTTTGGCAATTGGTGCAGTTCCTTGTATTCAGTGAATTCTAAATTCAACCTCGGAATCTGGCAGTAGTCCAGGTAACTCTTCTGGGAAGACGTCTAAGAAATCAGATACTAAAGAAATATATTTTAACTTTTTTCCTTTAGTGCTAATGATTGCTGAAATGATATACACCATTCCTCCTTTCGTGCGTAGCTTGCAGCTTTCATCACTGAGATGAATTTTCTGGATGTTGTCGGCTTGTCTCCACGAATTGTGATCTTTTCGCCAGTTGGCGTAGGAACTCCTACAGAATTTTGATCACACAAAATCCGTGCATGATTGGCTACCAACCAATCCATTCCTAATATCGAATCCAACTAGATTCATTGGTAAAATGTTAGCGGTAAACTTATGACCTAAAATTCTATTTTTCCTTTCTGAAGGATTTCGCTTATGCTGATAGAACTTCCATTTACCGTTTCCACCGTACAAGCTTAGTGAAGTTTAGTTAATGGTCGATTAAGTAATTGGAATAAAGAAGTATTTATAAAACTTTGGTTTGCACCAGAGTCAAATAATACTTTAGCATAGACATCATTAACTAAAAACGTATTGGCAATTACATCAGGAGTCAATTCAGCTTCCTTGGTTGTCAGTACGAATGCTCTAGCAATCTTCTTGGGTCCTTCTGTTGCCTTTGCCTTGTTGTTTGCTGTTGTAGCTAGTTTTGGGCAATTTGGTCGGATATGACCTGCCTTTCCGCAGTTGTAGCATATTTTAGTGCTAGCTTTGTTTCTACACTCTTCTTCATTATACCCTGACTTCTTGAAACAGTTGCAATACCTCACACATTTTCTTGTATGTTTCTTTTTACAGGACTTACAGTATGGTGAAGAAGATGAACAAGCTCATTTCCCATGATAGGAATTACCAGAACGCAGTTCTTGAGTAATCCTCTGGGCTAGATTTTTCTTTTGGTTTTCTTCCTGTGTACGTACCAGTCCATCAGTCAAAGTGTTAGCTAGTTCTACTATTTCTTCAATGGTTTGTGGTCTAGCTGCTTTAACTATATCTCTGATCTCACCGATTAATCCCCAGATATAACGGGAGATTAATACTGGCTCTGGTGAGGCCAGTGTTGGTACTATCCTAGCATACTCAAAGAATTTGGTAGTAAATTCCCTACAATTTACCTCAATCATTCTATGGTTTAGGAATTTATTAGCAATCTGCTCCTTGTCGTGAGGAGAACATAATTTCCTTTCAACTATTTCATTAAAGTTATGCCATTCCATGTTATAGACCATGTCACTTCCTCTTGATTGTAGAATGGTATTCCACCATTCTAATTCTTCATATTTGAAAAGATTAGAAGCATACATGATCTTATCCTAATCAGCACATTTACTAATTTTAAGACTGCTTCAGTCTTTTCTATCCAGCGTAAGGCTGAAATTGCTCCTTAATTACCTGAGAATTCTATCAGTTTGCATGACAAGAATTCTTTATAAGAACAACCATAAGGGATGGTTTTCTTTCGGTTTGGAATCAGAGCATTGATAAGAATTCTGTTATCTCCATTCACACTGTGATTCAGCTCGGTGTGCGTACGCTTACTGCCTATTACATTATTATTGTTTACTGGCTTTTTATTAATAGTGTCGATAATAAATGGCATAGCATCTATTATTCCTTATGCCACTATGTGTTCTACTGCACTTTTATCCACTTGGTTCCCGTTATCGTTATTATTCTGAACTTCCTGATTTACTTCGTTTGACATCTGAATTGCAAACATTTTCAGGTGTTAATCTCTCAAAATAACATAAATAACAGATATTCAAGCATATTTAACCAAAATCGTCGAACATTGCGACTTCTTACTCTTTTCATATATATTATGCATCCATACAAACTACAACTGAAATTCTAAATGTTAGTAATTCTATGCGTCGATACATATATATAAGTATATATATATATATATATTATATATTTAGTAGCATGGATTTTATATATATATTTATCAAATTAAAGTAAAAGTATATATATTACACTATAGTATATTGGGTTTGTGGTTTCTTAAAATTCCAATTCTCTCTCGTCATATTTCCAGATGAGATTTTCTCCTATGTGGCGTATCCTATTTCCTTCGTCAATAAGTTCTTCGCCATAGTAGCGAAGTTCAGCTACGTTTTCATGACTCATGGGTGGAAATACGGTTGGTATGGGGTCGTTGTAAGCTGGTATGGGTTCTCCATATGGCATGTAGGGATGTGGGTCGTTTATCAGGTCTTAAATGCCCAGTCATTAGTCCACCACTGTTCCAGTGGGTCCGGTGCTGGTAACCTGGGTATTTCATCAGGGTTGAACACTGGTATTGGTAGTGGGTTTTCTTGATTTGGTTCTAGATACATTGGTATTGGTGCTATTGGTTGTTCTGGATATAAGGGTAACAACTAGGTTCTGGTTCTGCTAAGAGATTGAGGTTAATTTCATTTTTTGCGGGTCGGAACATATCAAGACTAGCTAATCTCCTATCCAGTTCCTCCCACAGAGGTCTTGACACAGGTATCTGTGCACTTCCTTCTACTAAAGTTATTATTGCTTCTTTGTTTTTCCTTTTCACCTCTTTTCCCGTTTTTCTTTATTGAACCATCCCCTTTTCTTAGGTGAAAAGGCTTCCTTAGATTTTGCTTTGAAAACAAAAGAATCCTCGGTATTAGCCTCGTATCTGGATGCTGTTTCGGATGGTCCTTCATCTATTAGAGAATTGGACATGTGACGATAGGCGTCAGATGTATATTGATCACTCATGCTGTGAACTCAAAATTAGTCAAAACAACATTAAAAATCATACTATAAATATTAAGATTTGTTTGCACAGAATAACACATAAGTTATTTACATGATTTCCTAACATATTTGGTTAAGTTTTAGGTATTATAAGAACACCTAAATGGCTTAAACCGGTGGCTCTGATACCACCTTCTGTCGCGGCCCCTGACCCCACCCTGGGAACGGGGGACGTAATCCTGACTGGTGGTATCGGTGTTTATTAAATTTGCAGCGGAATAAATCATCAGGATCGTAGTTAGGAAATAATTTAAGAGTTTGTAAAAACACCAAACTTTTTATATTAAACAAATGGGCTAACACCCATATTCCATTTCAAATGTATTTGTAGGGATAAACCCTAATTGTTGAAAAAAAATATTTCTTCTTTTATTCAGGTAACTATAGCCACTTTATTTAAGCCTTCAGTGCTCCATAGCTGACTTTTATCACCTTTACAGCAGATTACCTGAAACACATTTTGAAAACATTTTATCCGCAAGAAATACTGGCGAGTTCATTCCAATTTTTGAAAAGATACATTGTTATAACTTTACAGTATCAAGATGGAGATTACAATATTTATTTCTACCAAAAACTTATTCAGTATTTATCACGTTGGTAGTTACAATGACGGTGGTCATATTACTATTGGCTAACTTTCGTCCAATAGCAATGCTTCAATAGTAGTGTATACAAAACCCCACATATCGGCAGTAATTATAGAATACAAAGACTTAATCACTGTAATTATAACAGAAAAACATTTAGGGTTTTGCAAATCAGTTTGATAAAAAGAGAGAATGACTCACGTTGCAAACTTAGGGTTTTACTATAAGCTTTCTGATAATATTTCCTGGTGAATTTTCCTGAGTTCCTAATAAAATATACAATGCACACGTGTTAGTATAATAACCCAATTCAACATTATCGATACATCACGAGATCAAAACCCCAACGTAGTTAGCAAAGTGTAGCCTTATTCAGGCAGCACCTCGACATCCGTTGCTGGGTTTAGGATCGATCGGCAGGGTATTGAGTAGTGATTAGGGGTTAAACCACTTACAACGCGGCAGAGCTTCGTGAATTAGGGGGTGTACTATTTGAAAGAAACGGAGACAAAATGCAGAGGTTTCGTCAAAATTCGAGCGAAATTGTGTGAAAACTTCAGTCCCAAGTCAGGCTACTTATAGCCCATCTGGACTGGCCCCGCGCATCGCGCCCTGTAAGCCCTCCCCCCTCGTATGTTGCGGCCGCAACCCATCTAACTTAGGGTGGCCTTGTTGTGTTTCTAAGCCTGTGGTGTCAGTCTTATCCCAATTGACACGCCCTAGCTCCGTTCACACATCACGGGAGAATTAGGGGTACCCCCCATGTGTCTCCTGAGCCCCTAAATCCTGATTTTCATTTCGGGTCGCGCAGTACATGTTTGGGGGTCTCCAATTGGGTTCCTTATAATGTGTTTTTGAGTGTTGTTAGAACATGTCATGGGGAGCTACCCCATTCTTAGCTACTAAACTGTGTGGTATCGAAACTTGACTGTTTAAGTTGTTTGTGCCTCAGGTCAATGTCTATCATCATTGACCAGTTGCACAAGCATAAAAGTTCACGCCCGTCCTCCCAGGTATGGTATGAGGTTTGTCAAACCTAATAGCAATATCAACTAATATCCGTTCGCCAATCCCCGATGATTAATCAATATAATGTGTGGGGACTTTCAGATAGAGTTAGTTTAGTCCGCTGAAGTCATGTAGTATAAATAGCGTTTAACAATATTTCAAACTAGGAATACTAAAAAAAAAAGGATATGTGCAGGGTATCCCTAACCCCGGGAGCGTGCTCCCCAGCTTGCAACCCGGCAATGCGCCCTGGCGGTAAATCATCCTCTAAATCAACTTGCTCGGGATCGAACCCAAGACCTTCCATGTATGGGAGGCCACAAGAGACCTCAACGAGGTGGCCGGTGGCCAACTGGGCTAGCCAGTTGGTTAAACTAGGAATACTAGGCAATCCCAAAAAAGGGAAAGTGTGGCCCACCTCGAGTGGATAGTTTGTTCAATAGTTCCAAACCAGGAACGCACGTGTAGCCCCAAACCAGGGGTACCGTATGTGTTTCCCAAACCAGGGAAATATGTGTGTTGTCCCAAACCCGGGACGCATGCTTTTAGAAAAAAAGTTGTGAACTCAACTTAGCTTAGCTCAGCAGATTAAAAATACCCGAGTTAAAATGGTCAACCACGTCCTATTATGGTTACCAAGATTGTTAGGGTTTATGTATGCAAATTCATATAAGTTTTACACGTATCTAACAGGTAACATGCGTACAAGTTGTCACGTATATATTACCGAGTAGTTTTTAAGCACATGTTCATAATATACACCTTTGTTGTTAAAGACGCAAGGTGCAGGCGAGGCGCATCGGCTTCGCCCGGAGCCTAGGCGCAAAGCGCAAAAAAAGCGTGGGTTTATGTTATTCTTTGAAAATAAATAAGATTCCACATATAAAATAAAAAAAACTATAATATGTAACATCCCGAAAACGGGCTTAGTAATTAAACTCTGTTAATACTAAAAGACGGGTAACGTACCGTTATTAGTAAAAATAACCCGGCAAATATTTGGATTTAAATAAGAAATCTTAATATTAAATAAAAACAAATCAAAGTTTTAAGGAATTGAGTTTATAAGAGCCCGAGTCAACGGGACTTAAAATAAAACGGGTTTTAACTCCCGGAACCCACTAAGTTAACTAGGTAAAATTAACCAAGTTAGTAATGGGTAATTAAATAATAAACTATGAGTTATAGTTTCATTTATGAATCTCTAAACATTAGGGACTAATATGGACAAGTGGGAAACTTGTTTTATTAAAACAAAAAAAAATATAAAATACACACACACGCATTGTGTGCGTGTTCTGAACGACCAGGAGAAGCTCCATGGGAGCTCAAACCCTAACTTCAACAAAACATCAAAATTGAAGGTCAAATCTAGCCCGAATCGGATGCATGAACACGTATTAATGATCACCTAGTCGTGGGGATCACAAGGTATGTTGAAATTTATGATTTAGTGATACTTTGAGATTATGATGAACAATCATAATCGAAATTCTGGAATGAATATTGAATCAATGAGTGTTATTGTGATTATATCTTGGTTTAGAAATAAACCCTAGTAGAGAATTTGATGAATTGTTGTCAAAACTAGGGAGTTGGTAATTACCCTATTATGTGTTAAATGGGTTTATTGACAATATGATGAACACTCGGATTAGAGTGTTAAATTGATGAATATTGGTTGCTATGATATAAGTTCTTGATGTAGTTCATGAACACTAGACATAGAGGTTTGATTTTTATGTAAATCTTGGTGAAAATAATTAGTTATGAACTAGTTAGTAAATATGTGAAATTATGCACATTAGGTGTTTGTTAAAATGCCTAAATGAGAACTAAAGTATTGAATTTAGAGTGAAAACGCGTTTTTGAATGGTATGGCAATTACGCGTGATATGAAGTGATAAGAGTTCTAAATACTATGTTGATTTAGACTTAATGTAGTAAACATGTGATTGAAAGTAGTTAACTTTAGATAAGTTAAGTTAACTAATCATGAAGCCGAATAGTAGCTTCGGCATAGAAAATAAGTAAGGTGGAATAGTCATGATTGTTAATGACTAATTTAACCGCCTTGTAAATGTTTGACAATAGTTTGACGCGTAACAAGCTAGGTGAAAGCTTGGAGGAGGGAGCGGGTCAAACGGAGCAAATACGGAAAGAAAAGCGTGGCGTGGATGCGAGGTAAGTGTAATTTACACACTTATGTAGAATACTCGTTTATTCGATACGTTGTAAACGTGAAAACGATAATATTAGAAATTTGGAAATTTATCAAGTGTCGACTTATGTAAATCATGGTTAAAAGGATACCCATGGCGTAAGCCGAAATGGGTTGAAACTGTAAGAAAAGAGTGTAAAAGAAAAAGGGTATGGTTATAAAATCCGGGATGGGATGATGTATGAATTGGAAATCAAAAACGGTGTTTTTGATTTAAATAGATAATGTTGGGCATATAGTCCAAACGGGTCGAATGGTGGTGATAACACCATTTGACAATATCGACTAATGTGGTCGTCAAGTCTTATGTTAACAGGACCGATTAGCAAATTGGATAGTTGCGGCATCATTGATGGTGTGATAATGAAGATGAGGTATAAACTGGGTCTACTTATTGATCTGGGCCAGGTACGCATAATTATGTTGTAGTTAAAGTGCTATTTTGGTCGAATAATTTGAGGGAGAGTCCTTCGTCATAACAGGACTAAAATCGACCAAAACGCCCTTGTAGGCTAAATGGAACAAACGACCCTTAAAGGTTGTTTGGAAACAAGTTTTATGACTAGGTAAATACTTAGAATAAGTATAGAAACTGAAAGAGGTATTACAATAGCCAAATGGCGCTATTTGAGTTTTTGCCGGAAAATAATGGTTCGAGAGGTAAAATTTGGTTTATATTGATCACCACATTAAACCCGCCATAAACTCAGTTGTGGTGGTAGATTATAGGATAAGAAATGTGGTGATGAAGTGCTAGAAGTAATCGAAAGCGATTTTAGGCTCGAAAGCGCTTAAATACCCTTAACGGGTCAAAATAAGCATACGAGCGAAAACGGGTTTAAATGGTGTAATAAACCTATGTTTAGAACCTAATATAGTAGGTAACATTAATTTGAAGAAGTGTATGAGATATAGGAATCAAATAAATACGTTTGTTTGATAAAATGCATAAACGGGTTAAAATTCGGTAAAAAGGTAACGAGTCTAAGGCTTAGAAGTCTCAAAATTTCTTATGTCGGATGTAGGATTTTAACTCCATAAGATGGAGGATTAAATTACGGACGCGTAGGAAAAAGAATCGGGTAAAACGGATCAATAACGATGAAGTTATGGCCGTTTCCGTGAAATCAGATCGTGCTGGGAATAAGCAGCAACCAGCTGCAACAGTTCTGATGAAATTAGGCAGTGGCGTAGCGCGACTGGCAGTGGCGCTACGCGAGAACGTGCCAGTTTCAAGAAAAATGTTTATTTTAATTTATTTTGCGTTGCGAACCCGTTCTAATACGTTTTAAGCTACGTATGACTAATCCAACTCATGTTTTATGAGTTTCAGGTAAATTTTAGCACCGGAGGACGATCAAGCGACGAGCAAGAACCGAACACGATCACGAAATAAGCTTCCGCACTATGTATCGTTATTATGTTAAACGACGAACGTACACATGATGTGTTGTATACTTTTTAAATTGTAAAATTTTTTAATAAACCCGTAATTTCCAATGCATATATAATCTTAATTACATGATTGTTTTTCGTAAATGATACGTTAAACCTTAATTTATAAGAACGGGTGTTACAAGTTGGTATCAGAGCCTTGGTTTAAAAGATTCAAGTATGGTGGGGAAAACCTTGCTTGGACTTAAACCTTATGCTCTTGATAAAGATTGGTGTTCGGTTCGAAGCTTGATCGCAAATCCGGTAAGTATATGTATGTTAATAGTTTAGCATGCTAAAGGGTTGTAAACAACACATAGGGCTACCGTGTGATACACGTTACCCCAATTGAAATGATTGATATAGTGGACAAAAATACGTACATTGACGCGTATAGTAGAAAAAGCCTTGTATTATAATACGGGCGATTATTGAAGTATATGTTACTAACTTTTGTGAATGTTTTAATTGAAGGACACTCGCGTTCGAAGACGACGAGAGTCAAACGAATTGTGGATATGATGATGGAATGGTCCGAGATATGACAAGAAGAGCATGCTCATTAAGGACCTAAATCGCGTAATGGTCGCGAACAAGGCTAATGGCAAGAAAATCCCGTTAGGGCAAGCATTTACCAGGTGCACGTTTAAATTATTGCATGAATATAAACATGCAACCAATACGTAGAAATTGAAAGTTGCATATGTAGATTAAAAACTTGGAAAAACCCGAATAGAAAATGTATTCGGGATGTTGTTTCCAAGAGAAACAAATAGAGGCGTTACTTACATAGGGCGTGATGTGAAAACTATAAAATGGTCATGTGTGTCATGTGTTAATCGCTTACTCTGGCCAAGTAAGTAGTGGCATATGATACCATGAACTTCTTATGGCGGACACGTTTACATCCGATGTAGTAAGGGCGGGGTGAATGGGACTAATTAAAAAGTACCCAAATGAATCAGATAAGCAAAATATTTGATAATAATGTAAACGCACAACCGAGTGACGGAAGCGTATTACATTAGGATAATGAGCCCGAGTGAAGGGACGAAGAAGCATGTAAAATGATTTAGACAAGTATTGGGAGGGAGTGTACTTACACTCGAACCCAGAAAACGCAAGCATGTAAAATGATTTAGACAAGTATTGGGAGGGAGTGTACTTACACTCGAACCCAGAAAACGCAAGCATGTAAAATGATTTAGACAAGTATTGGGAGGGAGTGTACTTACACTCGAACCCAGAAAACGCAAGCATGTAAAATGATTTAGACTAGTATTGGGAGGGAGTGTACTTACACTCGAACCCAGAAAACGCAAGCATGTAAAATGATTTAGACATGTATTGGGAGGGAGTGTACTTACACTCGAAACCGGAAAAATGCAAATATGTCCCTTAACGGGTCGTTTTTGTAAAACGTCAAACTTAAGGACAAAGTCAGAATATAAAAATGAAGCGAGGTCTTAATGCATACCGGGAGGGTTGCAATAATAACGACTTCGGTAAAACACCCGGTTGATGGGTAAGAATTAAACACATGCGTAAACCAAGAGACGTGAACGCGGGTTGAAAAATCAAAGGACTTGGATTACGAGTTATGACTATAAAATCTCGTATATAGAAATTTGTGAGTAAATATGTTCAACTATTCGAAGTCGAATGGGTTGAACAAAGAATAAAGTTGATTGTTTATAAGTGATGGATTTCACATTAATAGGTCAAACAGGTTGAATACAATATAACGCCGAATGGCACTAATGAGCGCTAGCCAGATAAAGGTAGCGTTAAATGCAAGAGAATAATGAGCCCGGTAATGGGATATAACCAAATAAGAATATATGCAAATCAAATAACAGTAAGCATAAGAACAAACTGACGCGTAAATAACGTCAGAAGTCATAAAGTCAGAGGATTAGTCCGGAAGTAAACAAATGAAGCCTTAGACTACGGTCAAGGTCAATTGAAGTTCAAGGGCAAAAATAAACGATTCCAAACATAATAAGAGATGCCTTGAAACTATATATGTATATATACATTTGAATATAGACAAGAATAAAAGATGATCTACGGGATCATCATAACCTACGGGATTAAACACAGTGTTAAGGTCTACGGGACCAAAAAGACCCTCGGGTCATAAAGAGAAGGAAACGAGTTGTTAATATCTCACCTTAAAAAGGTGAATTTTTTTTAAAGAAATAGCCTATGAGGCTAAGTGAAAGAACTTACGGGTCAATAGTGTAAAGCAAGGGAACTAGTTGTGATTCCCCGCGTAAAATGATAACGGAAAAGAATAAATTATGGGTTGTCAATTTCCTTAATATGAGTAATTGACATAGTTAAAAAGGAAAAAACGTTAAACTAAAATTCAGTTTTAGTAAGAAACAACGTTTTAACAAATATGAATACTATAAGACGAATTTGGAAATAACAAATATCAAAGAGTATGGGTCTTAACATCGATAGGTGCAAGACGATATATTCGAAAAAGTGGTATTTTCGAAAATGAAAGGTTGATATAAATTAAACATGACGTGACACGATCACAATCACGGTCAAGAAATGCAATGTGAAGTGGAATCACATTATCACCAGGCGAGCGGTAAAAAGCAACTGGACTAATAAGTCTAGTTAGTGAGACCGGTTAAGGTCATTTAAGTAAGTTGGTTGCTTGTAAGCGGTGGATTCGGTATAACTGAACCGAATAAATAAATCTGAAAACAAAAGAAATTATTGCTAAAAGTGAAATATTTCACTAAAGACCTTTAAATGGGTCAAGGTAACCGATTCACCAAGAGTTCGATAATATATAAAAGCGATGGAAATCGCTAAGTTGACTAAACTAGTAGAAATAACAGAATTATGTTATTTCAAGTTACATTATGTCGTATGAGGTACGTAGAGGTTCTGTAACCAAAAAGATATTACCATAATTTTTCTGGTAATACTAACAATTGGTTAAAGTATAAATAATGCTTAAGAGATTACTCAGGTCAAACGCATTGAGTTTAGAACTCAATGAACTATGTAAGCAAGGTTTCGAGGACGAAACCTCTTTAAGGGGGGTAGACTTGTAACACCCCGAAAACGGGCTTGGTAATTAAACTCTGTTAATACTAAAAGACGGGTAACGTACCGTTATTAGTAAAAATAACCCGGCAAATATTTGGAGTTAAATAAGAAATCCTAATATTAAATAAAAACAAATCAAAGTTTTAAGGAATTGAGTTTATAAGAGCCCGAGTCAACGGGACTTAAAATAAAACGGGTTTTAACTCCCGGAACCCACTAAGTTAACTAGGTAAAATTAACCTAGTTAGTAATGGGTAATTAAATAATAAACTATGAGTTATAGTTTCATTTATGAATCTCTAAACATTAGGGACTAATATGGACAAGTGGGAAACTTGTTTTATTAAAATAAAAAAAAATATAAAATACACACACACGCATTGTGTGCGTGTTCTGAACGACCAGGAGAAGCTCCATGGGAGCTCAAACCCTAACTTCAACAAATCATCAAAATTGAAGGTCAAATCTAGCCCGAATCGGATGCATGAACACGTATTAATGATCACCTAGTCGTGGGGATCACAAGGTATGTTGAAATTTATGATTTAGTGATACTTTGAGATTATGATGAACAATCATCATCGAAATTCTGGAATGAATATTGAATCAATGAGTGTTATTGTGATTATATCTTGGTTTAGAAACAAACCCTAGTAGAGAATTTGATGAATTATTGTCAAAACTAGGGATTTGGTAATTACCCTATTATGTGTTAAATGGGTTTATTGACAATATGATGAACACTCGGATTAGAGTGTTAAATTGATGAATATTGGTTGCTATGATATAAGTTCTTGATGTAGTTCATGAACACTAGACATAGAGGTTTGATTTTTATGTAAATCTTGGTGAAAATAATTAGTTATGAACTAGTTAGTAAATATGTGAAATTATGCACATTAGGTGTTTGTTAAAATGCCTAAATGAGAACTAAAGTATTGAATTTAGAGTGAAAACGGGTTTTTGAATGGTATGGCAATTACGCGTGATATGAAGTGATAAGAGTTCTAAATACTATGTTGATTTAGACTTAATGTAGTAAACATGTGATTGAAAGTAGTTAACTTTAGATAAGTTAAGTTAACTAATCATGAAGCTGAATAGTAGCTTCGGCATAGAAAATAAGTAAGGTGGAATAGTCATGATTGTTAATGACTAATTTAACCGCCTTGTAAATGTTTGATAATAGTTTGACGCGTAACAAGCTAGGTGAAAGCTTGGAGGAGGGAGCGGGTCAAACGGAGCAAATACGGAAAGAAAAGCGTGGCGTGGATGCGAGGTAAGTGTAATTTACACACTTATGTAGAATACTCGTTTATTCGATACATTGTAAATGTGAAAACGATAATATTAGAAATTTGGAAATTTGTCAAGTGTCGACTTATGTAAATCATGGTTAAAAGGATACCCATGGCGTAAGCCGAAATGGGTTGAAACTGTAAGAAAAGAGTGTAAAAGAAAAAGGGCGTGGTTATAAAATCCGGGATGGGATGATGTATGAATTGGAAATCAAAAATGGTGTTTTTGATTTAAATAGATAATGTTGGGCATATAGTCCAAACGGGTCGAATGGTGGTGATAACACCATTTGACAATATCGACTAATGTGGTCGTCAAGTCTTATGTTAACAGGACCGATTAGCAAATTGGATTGTTGCGTCATCATTGATGGTGTGATAATGAAAATGAGGTATAAACTGGGTCTACTTATTGATCTGGGCCAGGTACGCATAATTATGTTGTAGTTAAAGTGCTATTTTGGTCGAATAATTTGAGGGAGAGTCCTTCGTCATAAAAGGACTAAAATCGACCAAAACGCCCTTGTAGGCTAAATGGAACAAACGACCCTTAAAGGTTGTTTGGAAACAAGTTTTATGACTAGGTAAATACTTAGAATAAGTATAGAAACTGAAAGAGGTATTACAATAGCCAAATGGCGCTATTTGAGTTTTTGCCGTAAAATAATGGTTCGAGAGGTAAAATTTGGTTTATATTGATCACCACATTAAACCCGCCATAAACTCAGTTGTGGTGGTAGATTATAGGATAAGAAATGTGGTGATGAAGTGCTAGAAGTAATCGAAAGCGATTTTAGGCTCGAAAGCGCTTAAATACCCTTAACGGGTCAAAATAAGCATATGAGCGAAAACGGGTTTAAATGGTGTAATAAACCTATGTTTAGAACCTAATATAGTAGGTAACATTAATTTGAAGAAGTGTATGAGATATATGAATCAAATAAATACGTTTGTTTGATAAAATGCATAAACGGGTTAAAATTCTGTAAAAAGGTAACGAGTCTAAGGCTTATAAGTCTCAAAATTTCTTATGTTGGATATAGGATTTTAACTCCATAAGATAGAGGATTAAATTACGGACGCGTAGGAAAAAGAATCGGGTAAAACGGATCAATAACGATGAAGTTATGGCCGTTTCCGTGAAATCAGATCGTGCTGGGAATAAGCAGCAACCAGCTGCAACAGTTCTGATGAAATTAGGCAGTGGCGTAGCGCGACTGGCAGTGGCGCTATGCGAGCACGTGCCAGTTTCGCGAAAAATGTTTATTTTAATTTATTTTGCGTTGCGAACCCGTTCTAATACGTTTTAAGCTACGTATGACTAATCCAACTCATGTTTTATGAGTTTCAGGTAAATTTTAGCACCGGAGGACGATCAAGCGACGAGCAAGAACCGAACACGATCACGAAATAAGCTTCCGCACTATGTATCGTTATTATGTTAAACGACGAACGTACACATGATGTGTTGTATACTTTTTAAATTGTAAAATTTTTTAATAAACCCGTAATTTCCAATGCATATATAATCTTAATTACATGATTGTTTTTCGTAAATGATACGTTAAACCTTAATTTATAAGAACGGGTGTTACATTATATATGCCATTTAAGATCATGTAGCTAATAGTTAGTAGCAAAAGTTTAGGACTTATATGTTGGAAGTTTTGGGTGTGTGAAGGAAAGTCTCAAAAGGTAGTAAATACTTTGTCCCACATTGGTGTGGGAACAAAGTGAGTGGTTGCTTATAAGGTAAATCATTTACTACCCTATTGTAGTTTTATGACATGTTTTACCACAAGTCCTACCCGCGTGCAGGGGGGGTGCAAAAAATGAGTTTCTGAACTGGAATTTGGTTGAACTTGTGCGTGCCCACACGTCCGCAGACACGATTGCAGCTCTGAAAACCCGGGCCCCCGTGAGGCAGTTTTTGCACGCACTCAGTTTCGTTTTTAATGCTCATTTGTGCTGTGTTACCTTTTGTTTTCTGCACCTCAGCACTGTTTTTTTTTTTTGCGTCTAGGCGCACGCCTTTTTACGCCTCAGCATCGTTTTTACAAAAAAGCCCATTTTTGCGCCTGACCTACCACGAGACGCTCTAGACTTGCCTCGCTGCGCCCGAGCGCCTAGGCGCGCGCCTTTTGCGCTTTTGACAACTATGAACACTACGACATGACATTCATCAGCTATAAAACCATTAAGCACATGCAGACACTAAAAGTAGCACATTCGATACTTTACAAACTCATAAACATGCATAAATCAATTCACTAAAAATAAGCTGTTTTGGGACGTTCGTTTACCGTACTTACGAGCTTGCAAAAATTACGATCTCTTTATATGGAATGCCCCTCGGAGGGATTATCCTTGTGTTAAATTTTAGAGTCTAGCTCTTTAGCAAAAATTTGTAAAAAAAAAATATTTACTAAGCAGCAATCAGATTCGTCACTTTCTGACTGCAGCCCACGGAAAAATTGATTTAAAAATCCTCAGATATCCGATTGATGTAATTCCAGTTGGATATTTTAATGACATCCTGAAATTTGAGATCATAAATCAATTCCTAAATTGAGTTATGACATTCGTAATGGGCTGCAAATTCTGCCAGAAAATGCAGCCTGAACCTTCAATACGGAAAAATTCATCAAACATTCAATTTAATCGAGAAAATGCAATTCCGGTGGGGTTTGAAAGTATTTTCTGGAAGCACATCATCGGTTCAGAAATTGCAAATTTTTGTTAAGTTATGACCCGGTTACAGCCAACAGAAGTCGGCTGTAAACATCAACCAACTTCCTGTTTTCAGCTCTTAACTTTCTAACGCGTATTCGAGTGATTCCGTTAACATGTTTAGCGAACAACAACGACCCTTATACACACTTACAGCAGGTTATGATCAAACTCAGATTTATTTATCACCCAAAGCATCAACAACCAACAAGACTTAACCCAACATCATGCGAATATCAAAACCCTAATAAAGGTACGAACGCATATGTGATCATAACCTCAATCAAGCATGAATTCCAACCATTAGCATTACATGTGTCACAACCCCCGACCCCACCCTAGGAGCGGGAGTCGTGAACCAGTCAAGTGCTATCGGTGTTATTTAAATACATAGCGGAAAATTTTTTCATCAGGATCGTAGTTAGGAAATAATTTCAGAGTTTATAAAAACACCAACTTTTAATCTTAAATAAATGGGCTAAAACCCATATTCAATTCAATTGTTTTTTTAGGGATAAACCCAAATAAATAAAACATAATTTCTTCTTGTATTCATGTATTTATAGCCACTTTATTTAAGTCTTTAGTGCTGCATAGCTGGCTTCTGTTATCTTTTCAGCAAATTACCTGAAACTCGTTTTGAAAACATTTTATCAGCAATAAATCATTCGATTTTTTATAAAATATATTGTTATACTTTACAGCATCAAGGGGTTTTACATTTGTTTATATTTACCCAAAAACTTAATCAACATTTGTCACATGGTGGTGGTTCCGATGTGACGGTGATCATATCACTCATTGGCTAACTTTCGTCCAATAGTGAAGTTTATCAAGTAATATATATATATATATATATATATATATATATATATTATCCTACTATTTTTCAAAGATATTTGTCACTAGGCGATTCCCGTGACAGTAGCCGTATCACTGTTGATCATTCTTTAAACTAGTGACTGAGGTCGTATCACTGTTGATCGTTCTTTCAACTAGTGACTCTGGTCATATCACTGTTGATTATTCTCTCAACTAGTGACGTTGGTCATATCACTGTTGATCATTCTCTCAACTAGAGACGCTGAACTAGTAGTGTATACATTTATATATAAAGTATATACTATAAAACTAATGATATCACTTTGTCAAATATATTTTCTATGGCACAAAAAAATTTGCCAAGAAAATGAAATATATCATTTTCTGTCAAACTTGTAGCTATAATTTTATTAAATATAATATATTAATTAAATAATTGTGATATTATTATTATTTAATTAATATATTAACGTGACTAAGATTTAAAATAGTATAATAATATAATATAAACTTATAACTGATATTTTAACATTATAATTGATATTTTAACATTATAATATACTAAGTTATAACAACTAGTGACTGTGGAGTTTGTAATGTAGATATTATAATTAGGGTTATTGGATTTTATTAATCCAAAGTTTCACCAGTTGGTAGGGGTGTTCAAAAAACTCGGCTCGGAATTGGCTCGGTTGTAAACGAGCCAGCTCGGCTTGTCTTATAAACGAGCCACTCGGCTCGGCTTGGCTTGTAAACGAGCCAAACTCGAGTTTGGTCTGGCTCAGCTCGTGAGCTGGCTCGATAAGGTTTACATCCTTCATTTTTTTGTTCTACATTGCTTAGAAAACAAAAACAAAAACAAAAACAAAGGGAGTATCTCCCCTATAAAAGAAGGTAAAGACAATGTACAAAGTGAATCAACTATTTATACTTGTATATTTAGCCACATGGTTAATGGTTAATTAAATGGCAATTATGGCCCTTAGTCTATGAAGAAATTAACTTTTAAGTAATAAATTTTGCGGTTTTTTTAGTTCGAACTAGATCGAGCCGAGCCACGCTAGCTCGAATTCTAATCGAGTTGAGCTCGAATTCTAATCGAGTTCGAGCCGAACACGAGCTGGGTCTAGCTCGGTTAAACTCGGCTCGTTTACAGCCCTACCAGTTGGCTGATAATAATCTCAACTTTAAAAATTCCCTCCAATAATCTCAACTTGTAAAAGTTTGACCGCCATTGATCATTTTCAAATAAATAAGAATTTGGTCTCCTCAATAGATTCAATTACACCTAGAGACTCCTTAATTGATTTAAGTCCACCTATGTTAGAAAATGATCAATGGCGGCCAAACTTTTACAAGTTGGGATTATTGGAGGGAATTTTTAAAGTTGAGATTATTATCGGCCAACTGGTGAAACTTATGATTATTAAAATCCAATAACCCTTATAATTATGTTATAATATTAACATATATTATAACATAATAATATATTAATATAACTGTCATTTTAATGTATAACTGTGGACATATATATTATACTACGTTTATATACCATAAATAATATATTAACAATATATTATTAATAAATTATAATTAATTATAATGTGATGTCGAGTATTATAACATAATAGGCTCTAAATATATTTACAACCAGTCTTTATAGAAATACATTAATAACATATGTGTTTTAACTTAACCCCTTTAAACTTGAACCCAGTTTAAACCCCACATACCGATAGTAGTTGCAGAATAGAAAAATTTAATCACTGTAAGTATAACTGATGAACATTTAGGGTTTTGAAAAGCATTTTAGATATAATGGTATAACAAAAAGGTGATAAAAAGAAGAATGACTTACTTTGTAACTTTAGGGTTCAACTAAAAGCATCCCGGTATAATCTTGGGTATAACTCCTGAGCTATTTAATAAAATATATAATGCACTCTCGTTAAGTATAATAACCCAATTCAACTTTATCAATACATCACGAGACAGAACCCCAACTTAGTTTACAAAGCATAGCCTTTATCAGGCAGCGCTTTGGCATCAGTTGTTGGGTTAAAAATCAATCAGGCATGGTATCGCATCAGTGATCAGGGGGTTAAAACACATAAAACGAGGCAAGGCTTTGTAGGATTTATGGGGTGAAATACTAAAAGAAAAATGGGTGTAAAATATTAGAGAGTAGAGAGGGCGAAAGAAATGGAAGTGTGAGCAGTTTGAAGGCATACTGTTGCCTTCTATTTATACTAACTAGTGTTGAGCCCCCCGCGTTGCGGGGAGGGGGCGTAAACCGTGCTAAGTAGCAACTGAATGACGACCAAAACCATGGAAAAAACGTAAAACAAAAAAACGAACTTTGTACACTTAGTGACTCATGTAACGTAAAAATAAGCACGTAAAACTCGAGGAAGTAAAAATGATATTTTACAAAAGTTTTAGATAAGTGTTAATGTTGAAAGTTAAACAAAAAAAAAAAAAAAGAAGCAAAAATCTACTCAAAATAATTACCATTTTGTTAAAAGGAAAGAATGAAAACAAAAATATAAGCATTAGAAAAAAAAAAAAAAGAAGTTACTGTAGCAGCCGCAAAAAAAAAAAAAAAAACCACAAAAGACAAAACACTATTCACCACTGTTCATTAGCATGTTATGAATTAATACATATACTAGACTCAATAACACTACCTCCTCCCGGCACTTTAATTGCCGTCAATTAATACCCAAGTGCCGAACAACCTAATTGAGTCCTAAACGGAACAATGTTCAAAACTTTAGTGTGGAAGCAATGGAAACGGGTCAAAGGTTAGTTAAAAATCTCATTTTTATAGCAAAAACTATCAACCCGTATCCCCACACTTAATGTTGAACTATACCCAAACCGAGCCAGCCGCATAACATAAATAATCAGACCCAAACAGCCCTTCATAACCTGTATGCAACTTCACAACCAAACATATATTGAGTCCAAGCTCATAATAGAAAAGTTTAGGCGTCAAAAGTTTAGCGCAACTCTAAAAAAAAACTTCTTCATTAATTCAAACAATTTCAACGGAAGCTCAATTTACTTTCAAGAACAAATTTTTAACATCACCCAAACCACCCTATCCCCACACTTATTTCTGTCCGAAGCAACAAAACACAACCAACCCGTACCATCGGCAAACATATGACCTTTTGATACCAACCCAGCCGTCCGCAACCTCTAAGCAAATATCAACCCAACCCAACCTCCCGCAACCTGTGAACATCCTAAAAATAACCTAAAACAGTACTGACACTTGACCCAACACCTAAATATGGAATAAAAACTGCTAAAACTGAAACACGAGATTCAAAATACGCGAGAATTGCAAGAAGACATACCTTATTGTAGAATTATATGCAGAATACTATGAGAATCGGCTAACCCTCAGAAAACCACTTCGAATCTTGTGTGAACTGTATGAAAAAATGGACTTTTGGGGGCGATTGAAGATGGAGGTGATAATATTTGATGATTTTCAAGTGATTTATGTGAGTGATGGTGAAAATCGGAGGTATATAGTGGTGGTTTTGATGTTCGCCGTCGAGTAAAAAGGAGAAGGTTAGGTCAAAATATGCAGAACAAATAAATGAAACAACAAACGCCGTGACCGTTAGTGTACTGTTCCTCGGTTATGTTATCAATTAATATAGAGAAAAATGCCCGGATAGTCCCTGTGGTTTCACCTTTTTTTCACCTATAGTCCCTATCTTTCTAAAACTACTTGAATAGTCCCTGTGGTTTTCCGTTTTGTTCTCGGATAGTCCCTGGGTCTAACTTCAGTTACTTTTCTCTGTTAAGTGGGTGTTAAGAGGGTGTGAAATGACCAATTTACCCTTTTTTTTAAAGGCCAAACCACAGGGACTATCCGGGCATTTGAAACCCTAATCACAAAACAAAACCCTCTTCATTTGAAACCCTAATCACAAAACCCACACACTATAGATCCCCCTGCTCCCTCTCTCTTCGAACTCCGATCACCGGAGGTGATCTCCGGCCGGTTTTACCGGCGTCTCCTCGTTCTCCGACCAATCACCTCCCCCACCTCCACCCTCCTCTTCCGACGAGACCCTCACACCACACACCACTCTCCTGTTTCACGAAATTATACGGCCACCACCTGATGGTGGTGGCGTACGGTGCTGCTAGACGATGAGAACAAAGAAATAGAGAGGGGAATCAGAGAAAGGAGGGAACCGGCGAGGTGTCCGACGGCCGGCGACGGCGAGAACGACGACAGTGGCCGTGAGCGACGGTGAAGGCAATCTTCCGACAAGTTTTGTATCTCGGTAAGAACTGGTGTCCCCTTTCTTCTCTTTTTTTTTCTTTTCTTTAATTTTCTGACCGATAATGGTGATATTGCCGGCTGTCGTTGATGATGATGCTGATGCGGTTGAAGACGATGATGATTAGGATGATGAATTGATGATGAGGTGGTGTTGAAGGATTTACACATCTTTTAATCAATTTTTGGTGGTTTTGGATGTATTGGAGGTGGAGCCGCAACGGTGGTGGTGGCCGACGGAGATGTCGGCCGAAGACAGCGACAAAGGCAATGGTGGGTGGTGTTATCAGTTTGAGTTTGGTTCGGGTTTAGTTTCGAGTTCAAGTGACTTGGTTCAACTACAGGTTAGATCTGTTTCGGTTCAGATTTCGCGACACGGTTCAGATTTTGAAGGTGGAGGGATTAAATGAAGATGGAGGTGGCTGCTGTAAGTTATTCGGTTCAGATTTCGCGACACGGTGAAAAACGGCCGGAAAACCCTGGTTCCACCGTGAGTAGCCGGACTTTCGCCGGAATTGGAGAGGGAGAGAGAGAGGGTGATGGTGGAGGGTGGAGGAGGGTGATGGTGGGTGGAGGTTGAAGATGAAGTGTGGTGGTGGAGTTTTATAAATAAAAAGAGAAAAATGCCCGGATAGTCCCTGTGGTTTGGCCTTTTAAGGAAAGGGTATTTTTGTCATTTCACATCATTTTAACAGAGAAAAGTAACTGAAGTTAGACCCAGGGACTATCCGAGAACAAAACGGAAAACCACAGGGACTATTCAAGTAGTTTTAGAAAGATAGGGACTATAGGTGAAAAAAGGTAAAACCACAGGGACTATCCGGGCATTTTTCTCATTAATATATATATATATATATAAATTGGGTAGTTGGAGGTCAGGCCTCCTGGACACACACTACCCCTTTTCAAATTGAATGTTAGAAGACCTGTACACATATCGAATACATTTGTTTTAGATTTTATTATTATTTTATTTTTATAATTAATTCAGTCGCGTCACTCATTTATCGTTTATAACTTTTAAATTATGACGTTTTATAAATCGATGAAAATGTCATTAGAACGATTGTATTTTTATCTACATTTTGACCTAAGTTTCATTAAAAACGAAGTAAGATCAATTATAATGTATTTTTATAATTTAATTATTAAACGGATCCTATGTTCGTCTAAATATCTCATATTTCTAACACTCAACTTACCCGTAGTCTACCCGTTTAACAATATAATTTTTTATATACTTTATTTTAATATAAACAAAATGAAAATGTTACAACATGTAATCATCATATCAGCATAATATCAACACTATACATCATCCCCTTCATCACAACTAGTAGTGGACCCGTCCGGTGGACGGGTTTTTTTTAAAGTTGTAACGATGAAAGTTTTTATTTATAATTATATGTATAATATGGACTGATCAAATGAGTTCAAACTAACATGTAGAATATGTCTAAAACCGAAAATGTAAGGTTAGAGATAATTTCAACAACTAAGATTACAGTTTGTAAAGTTTTTACTATTTATTAATATATTTTTAACCGCCCGTTGGTCTGGTAGTTACCGTAATAATATCCTTTTCCGACTCTGGCTTTGGCTCTTCATTACAACTTGACCGTTTTGCCAAAGCAACTCCATTATATCTTCATCCCCCTACAAAATTCAGATCATGCTTAAGCAAAATCACAATCTCAAATCACCACTAACAAAAGAACTGAAAGCAATAAATAAAATTACATCATTGATTTCTTGTGCCTTTTCAAACTCGAAGAATCCAGAGGCATGTAGTCTTCATCCGTTTCAAAATCAGGAACAAAATGATTCATCCCCAACTAAAATAATAAATCTTAAGTTTTGTAGTACCTGTGGATAGCACAATATGTTGACCATTTGGTTTTAATGCTTTATACGTCCCCACCCTTCTCAGATGAATGCAACTGAAATTTATTTTTTAGTATCATCAAATTATTGTTATATCCGAAGTCTATTTTTCGTATCATGAAATTATTGTTATATCTGGGGAAAACCATTTTCATAGTCATTTTCATGCAAAATGAATGGAAAATATTACCTTGACACAGTAGCTGGCCCATGAACATGGCATGGAAGTAGCTGACACTATGCAAGAACCATGAACTTGCTTGCAAATTACACATCTCTACAATTAACCAACAAAAAACACGATTAATTTTGACTCCAGTCAACACTTCAGTGATATTGTTTTTTAGCTTTTACCTTCGCAAATGAATTGAGGGGAATCCTAAAAAGTCCAATGGTCAGTTAAACAATAACATACTTTCTTCTAGGAAAACAACGTAGTGAACATTGTAAGCGTTTAAATACAAGTTCTATCAATTGTTAATCCATCGGACCCACTTCATTTTCAGCAAGATGGTGTAAGTTATGATACACTAATCACAAGTATGGCCATAGGACACGAAGAAGAAAAGGTGAGCAAACCATTTATAAGGATACATGTTCTATGATGAGGTCATCTGCATGCCGAGGTGTACGTATATTCCAAGCATGTCAATAAGAAGTGCATAAAACCAAGAAATCACATATGCAGTAACAAAAAAACTTAACAAATTTGGTTATCATATTAGAAAAAAAGAGTTACAAAACCTGAAGTACGTTAAATTTCTTCTTAACACCTTAACAGTCAAGCTCCAAAACAGTGTCCTGCATATAAATAAGAAATGGTTGACACCCAGAAATAGGTGTGTAGGTGAGGGGAGTGGGAAAAATACTTTATACTACTTTGTTTGGGAGTGGAAGAATTACTTTCTCAGATGAACTAAAAATCCACTGTGAGTGCTAGTGTCAGTTACAGTCAATGTTTTATAAAATTAATTTGTGGGTTGTTTGCTTGCGGCACCCAAATGCTTCTTTTTGCTTTTCCTATAAAAATTGCAAAAAAAAAAAAGAGATTGCATCATAAAGAAATTGGTAAATAAACCTCAACGTTCAAAAAATAATTGAAGGAAAAAAAATTACGGAGCTCAGTAGTGGAAACGTCATTTGAGCAAAAACGTCGTCTCGACATCTACCTGATACACTTTTAAGTCATGCAATGCAGAAGAAAAGAAACAACAACCAAAGAAAGTGAAAAGAAAAAAGAAACAAAAAGGTTATAATTATGAAAATATTGCTTATGTGTGCTTATAAAATCAACAATTTGTAAGTTTATAAAATTAACTTAACTTAATCTTCAAAATTGTAGGCAAAGTAATCATTTATAAAGTTAACCTTTAAACAACAGTGAGTAGTTTAGAAATGCCAATCCATTAGCAATCTCAACAGCCAACCTGCATGAAGTAATACTTTGACTTTACAATGTCGAAATCATGTTTGGAACTCGGTCTCGGGTGAGTTCCGTGACCAGATAAAACCTGCCCAATTTCCTTACTTAGGCTGGAGGGTGTGGGTTGGGGGTTATAAAGGACACTTCAGCGCCACGTCAGCCAAGTGGCTTTATAACCCCCCCTTTAACATGGAGGGTGTGGTATAACCCCTAGGGGCGCTATAGAGAAAAAAAAAAAACTTGATTGGTGCAAACAAGTGGGCCCCAGCTGATAACCCCCTCCTCCCTCGTTACCATGTTGGCGAGCCATGTATGGCGCCCCCTCCTTAATTCCGGCGGTGTGGGTGGATAGCGCCCCGAGGCGCTATAGCAGCTGACCTGGCGGGGGTGGCGCCCCCACACCCTCCGGCCTTACTTTAAATATAATCCAAACTGTAAAGTCAAATACCATCTATTCTTATGTAATTTGCCCTGATGATTGGAATGAAAAAGCACATAACCTTTAAAAAAAAAAAAAAAATACCATCCTACCCTCCTTAAAATTACATATTTGCCAAAGAAAACAAAAACATAATCACACATGCTGAGGGCATGTTTGGGTAAGCTTTTTGAAACAACTTATTGACTTATTGGCTTTTTGAAAAGTCATAAGCTCTAAAATTATGTTTGGCAAAGAGGGTGTATGTGAGGGAAAAAAGCCAACAAGTCAATAAGTCACAAAATCCTGACTTTTCCAAAAAGCCAATAAGTCAATAAGTTGTTTTAAAAAGCTTACCCAAACATGCCCTGAGATGAGCAACATCCCACAATCTTTAACATATTCTCTTTTAATACTTTTTTTATTTGCAATTTCATCTTCTGGAATCTCGAACAGGCGAACCTTCAATACTGATTATTGAACCTACACTTACATGGAAGAAAACAATTATCTTTTGAGTTCTGTTGAGGTAGCAATGAACGATCGACTTGAATGGAGACCTTAGAGAAATAAAGTCTGCAATTCGATTGAAGGATTGTCGCTGGTAGCGTAGATATAGCATGTAGGGTTTCAAAGTTGACATCAGGAAGAAATTAACCCATGTTTAAGATATCCGATTTCTTCGACAAAGAAATCATGGGTGGTCGATTCCAGAGATTTTGATGTTTGTACCGAAGTTCGCTCCCACTTTGATGTTTGATTCAGTGAGATGAATCCAATGAGATTTAAGACCATGGGGTATGGGGCGGGGGTTTGGGGCGTGGGTTGGAGAGTAACGCCCAAGTCACAACCCCGGGTGGGCTTGGGTTTGGGCATGGCCCCTAGGGCGGGAGTTTAAGGCCGGGCGTGGGGCGGGGCTACCACATGACATGGCGGAACCTCATTGGCCAAGAGCACTAGCCCTTTGAAATTGTTTTTTTTTTCCACGCCACCCAACCCACGCTCCACCATACCCCTTTGAAATTGGCTTTTGGTCCTGGGTGTCCCATAGTCCACGTGTCGCACCATACCCCCAACCCACGGCCCACCATACCCCACGGTCTAAAGGGAAGCCGAGATTGGGGGACGAGAAAGTGGGAGAAATCAGATTGAGAAACCCTTCTTAGCACTTCTAAGAGCATTCACATCCTATCGATCATATTTTCACCCTAAATTACACTAAAAAAACACTACATTTTCTCTCCTTTTCAATTAAATTATATTTTTTATACCTTAATCATTGTCTTTTCTCTCTTCTCCACTCACAATCACTTTCAAAATATATTAAAAAATTATAGGGGTGAATAGTGTCCCCCCAAATATACAGATGAACAGTAACATTTTCTCTCCCCTCCACTCACAACCACTTTTTATACTCTTTAGGTTTTGTGTAGTGGGGCGCCATGTGTGCCTATAAAGCCCCAATGGCGTCTGGAACACGACGAAGAGCGTTATGAGGCCAAAAAAAAGGGGGAGCGCCATCTCCTTCGCGGTGTGATGGAGGGGCTTTTCAAAATTTTGACCAATCAGAAATTAGTTAGTGTTTTTTTAATTAATTAATAAAAATGAAAATTAATAATTATGTAATGATGGGTGGAGGCTTTATGACTACGGGCTCTAGTGATATAACGCCCCATAAAGCCCCTGTGTGACGTGGCACGACACGTGTCGCATAACACCCACAAAGGGGTTTTATGACTACTGATGGTCTTATATTATAAAAACTCTACACACATAATTTGATGGTATGGATGTGAATGCTCTAAACCCCCCAATTTGAAATTGATTATAGTTAGTGGGCTGAAAATTAGGAAGAATGCCATAATTAATTTAGAAGAGAGAGAGTCGCAACTACCATAAACCGCCCAATTTGCGGTTATTTTTTGGAGTTTAAATGGATAGGATTTAAAGTTGAGAAGATCTAACGGTGATGATGCTTCCTAGGAGTGGTTACGTTTTACGCTGTCTATAATATATATAATTAGCAAAATTCAATCCACAACAAAAACCCTTTATTTACCTTTAGATTTTTTTACTACTTAATATGTTTACTTACTTTTGTTTACATTCCTCAATATATTACTCTAGTTCAGTTAATAATGGATGGATGAGTTGCACATGATATTTTTTTAGGTAAAATAATGGAAGACACCAAAGTGGTACCGATGTGGTAAAGTACCTAAATACCGGTATGGTACCGGTACCGATTCTATAAATACGGTACAGTAATCGGTATCCACATTTCCTCAACAGAACTATTTGTTTTGAACTGATGTCAACAGAACTATTTTCTTTATTTGTTAATATTATCTGTGGGTACCACATCTTAGGTCTGGTTGGGTGGGATACTTAACACTTGTAAATAGTGATCTAAATCGATGGCTGCTAACCATATCAGATGTACAGTTCGGTAACCCGTTTGTTGTCTCCATTTCAGTGAGAGAACTGATAAGATCATGGATATGATTTTATACTACATTTTGGTGGAGTGACTGTCTGTAGGCACCCTTTGGGCAAATGCCCGCACTGATTAATTGGCTATACTTGGAGATGCTTCTGCATCCTCAAATCTGAATCACGGTATATGTATACTCATAATTGATAATAAATGAAGTTGCTTAATGGCTTTCTTTCTTTTTTTATTAAACTTATAGAGAAATCCCTACAAATGCTTCTCTTCTCTTATGACATGCCAAAACCGATAGACAGAGAAGAACGAGCTTTGTGAAAAAGAGCTTGTTTTGAAGGCGGAAAAGGTAAAAATGGAGCAGCAGATCAGGCTGAAGCAACCAAGATGCCCATTTTTTCTGGCTACGGTTACATTCCAATGTGGTAGTATTTCACACCATCTACGTGTGATACATCTCATGATCATGATCTCAGCCCACCGTTAACATGATTATTTGGTTTCACAGCAATAACCAGTTTAGACGATTTTAAATAAAACTATATAACATTAAAACCATCAACAATTTAAATTAATATTATGAACTTTTATTTCAAATTTATACTTGTTAGAGCATTCACATCCAAATAATCAAATTATGTGTGTGGTGTTTTTAAAATCTAAAAAGTATAAAAAGTGGCTGTGAGTGGAAGAGAGAGAAAATGTTAATGTTCATCTGTATATTTGGGGGGACACTGTTCACTCCCTATAATTTTTTAATAAATTTTGAAAGTGGTTGTGAGTGAAGGAGAGAGAAAAGGTAATGATAAACGTATAAAAAATATTATTTAATTGAAAATGAAAGAGAAACTGTAGTGTTTTTTAGTATAATTTAGGGTGAAAATATGGTAGAATGGATGTGAATGCTCTTAAAGAATGGAGGGTCGGCCAAAGGGAGCCAACCCTATAAGTTCCCAGAAATTATGTCGGCCATATGTCTTAATAGCCATACAGCACTCACCATTCAATGGGTGAGCGTGGCATATTTAGCCAACCGACCCTTTTAATTTTTAAAGATAACCCTCCTCATATTCTTATACTCAACTCCACTCTACCACATATTTACACCCCACTGATGTAGGACAATCAACACAAAAAACAAAAATCACATTTTACTCTCATTTTTTCAATATTTCAATACAGCAAACTACAAATTCAATCTGCTCATTGTTTCAAAGTTAGTCGGAAAAAGTTGGTGAGTAGTGTACCGTTAATAACATGAACAAAAACATATAATTAATATATAAGAACTATAATCATGCCAACCAAAAGAAGATAAATATATACATACATCACCTTATATAAAGCATAATCACTTGCATCAGGCCGTCCGGTATAGGGAACGTCCCCGGTTTGTTCTGGTCCATCGCCGGGCCAAACACCGCCCGGCCCCGGCTTCGTCCTGGTCGTCCTCTTCTGGACGTTGGAGACGCTCCACCTGGTCGTGGATAACCCCGTAATTGCAGTCCGTCCCACCAACAACCAATCAGCCTCCTCTTCAAAATCCCCAGTCTCTATTCCTACCAAACTCACCTTCCTATCCTCCACAACTTTCTGCCCCTTCTTACTTAAACCCGACACACAACCCAAATCCGGCCTCACCGATGAAATGGGCTTAACAAACTTAGGCGTCTGATCCACCCCATCATATTCTTTTTTCACAGAACCTTCTAGAACCGAACCCTCAACCTTCGAAGAAGCACATAAGGTGTTCGACGAAATGTCTGTGTGAGATTTTGACAAAATCGGGCTAACTAACTTAGGCTTTTGATCCATCATGTCATATTCTTTCTTCACAGAACCTTCTAGAGCTGACCCTTCAAGTTTTGACGGTGCATGTAAGGTGTTCGACGAAATGTCTGTGTGAAATTTCGATTGTTTCACCTCTAAATAATCCATTTTCTCAACTTTACAAACCGAAATAGGTTCAGCATCAATCAAATCTCCAAACCCATCACCCAATTCCTCCTTAACGGAATCAACATATCTCGAACATCTTTCCAACAAAACCCTAGTACTCAACGAATCACGAGACACCACATCCGGATCACTTTCAGACAAAACCCTAGCTTTTTTCGCTTTATTGTAACATAAATCCGTACCTTCTTCCGTTTCTTCAGTTTCTTCTTGTTTGATCCTCTGCTTTGTCGATACACGAGTCCCACCGGTGCTTGTAACCGTGCGTTTAACGGAATATTCCGGCGAATAAACGGCCATAACGTCCGCCGTTTGTTTGGATTTTGAAACGGGTGAGTGTGTGAGGTCTACGATGATTGGTGGAGTCTCCATAGCTGAATAATAACAGCTACAGAGTGAAGAGGTTTTGATTGGAATTTGGGGGAAATGAATGGAATGTGAGTGTGAATAATAATATTAGTGGAGAATGATGGTATTTATTTGGAGGTAAAATTTGGCGCGAGTTGTTGAAGTTTGTTTTGTTTGAAGGTTTTCGCGGGTGTTACTCGAGCGCCAACATGTTATTGGCGGTAAAAATGTGCTGTAAAAATGGTAACTTAATAAAAAAAATATTAATTTGATATAAATAGTTTTAATTTATTTATTTTTATTAATTTGATTGGTATGACTTTTTTTATCTACTTTTATATGAGTTTGATTTTTTTATAAGTTAAAAAAATTAAGAACTTTTGAGAACATAAATCATTTTATTTATTTATTTATTTATTTTATACATGTATTATTATTTAAAGGTAGTTTTACCAATCAATATATGTAATTTGTTATTGTGTATATATAATCACAAGTTTACACATGTGTAGTAAATAATTTACGTATGTGTGATCAAACTATTACTTATAAATGATAAGGTTACCTTCAAATATTATTAAATATATGAGATGAATAATGTGATTGCTTGTTAAGGATTCTTCAAATTTTTAAATTTTTTAGAGTTTCAAAATGATCTGATCTTGTATACGTAAGTATATACCACTTTTAATAGCCCATTCCTAATATAATTATAAACGAAATTTATAGAACTATTTCACTAAAAAGTATTTGAAGTACGGGCTTGTTTGATTTTTATATACAATGCACATTAAAAAAAATAATACAACTCTATGAAATACTTTAGGCTAGTGTGTTTACTAAAACTTTAATAATACTAAATAGTATATTTTAATTTATCAAAAATATAGTAACCGATATTCTAACCCAATATTCACTGTCATTATCTTCTACATCACCAGGGGCGGATTCAGGCTGGTTCACCGGGTTCCCGGGAACCCAGTCGATTTGGAAAAAAAAACTTTTTTTTGTAGTGTAAACCTTGTATGATTTGGAAAAAAACGTTTCTTTGTAGTGTAAACCTTGTATGATTTGGAAAAAGGAACCCAGTGAAAAAACTGGTTGGATCCGCCACTGTACATCACTACCAACCTCAACGCAACCTTAATTTTCACATCCAATTGCCCCAAATATCACGAGACACCACACGTAACACATAACACATTACATTCCCTTATGTTGACGCAGTGAACTAATAATTAAACTAGTAAACTGCACATAAATCGTTTTAGGCTTTTATATTCACTTTCGGTAAGCATTATTAAAATACCACCATATAACATCACATCCCCTTAAACAAAAACACCCTTACACATATAACAATAACACTTCCAGCCCTTTTAAAGACTGGAGTTAGATTAGATATCTGACTTTTGGTTTAGGAAACTTAGTTTGGTTAAAAGTCAAAACCGAGCAACGCAAATCACATGTATTGGGCTATGAATTTTCTTATTTGTGCCACACATTTAACAATTAGCTAATAAAAAACATGGGCTATAGATCTTCTTATTTGTCCAACCCATTTAACATTTAACAAATTTGCTTACTAAAAACAAGGCAACTAGACGCTGAAGCCATGGACCCGAAACTTTCACCGATGATCATCCATCTTGTTAAATTCGCCTTTTTGTGTTTGAAACTGAACCGAATTTGGTTTTTCGGTTCAGTCATGCCATCTCTTCTAAAGCCGAGCTTTCACAACCACTTTCCTAGCCAAGCTGAGCTCTCCCCACTATCATGCGCCCAATGCTTATCAAGTGCATTTTCAGTTTCATGATATGTTATAAACCTTCTAATAATAATTTAAAAAAAATAAAGACTATGATCTGCAAATTTGTGAATCTGATTCCATAAGCTTTGTTTAAATAAAAAGACATGTCTGATGTGCGAAGTGCGCAAGGAGATCACGATTTAGGAAAGCGCCTCAGAGCCTTGAGGTGGCGCTTTATGCACATTTGGGTTAAAATTGGTCAAACTTTGTTAAAAGGTGACATGTAAAAACAGACAAATGGATGAAGAATTTTATGAATAGTTGACTTGTTAAAAAGACTGTGTAAAATATATAAGACAAATGCAACTTTTGGTCTTTTATAAAGCTTATTCGGTTGTACATGTGAAGTTCTTTCCTCACGCCTTGAAAGCCGGGACCTAAACGTCTATGAGGGAGTTGAGATCCTCGATTCAGGTATCTGGTACGCTATGATTTCATGCGTTTACATGACCCAATGGAGCCAAAAAAAAATGTCCATGGGTGTAATAAGAGACCTAAAGGCCCAACCTACTTTGGCAGATCAACATGGGTCTAAGATCCAACTATTAAACATAAGTTAGGTTTTAATTTAGAGCACGATCCATTAAGTAATGGGCCAGGTTAGATTAGTTCCTTTGTTAAATCCAAATTCAGCCCATTAATAAGTAGGGTGAAACAAGGTCACTTGGAATTAACAATTAATTAAGTCTTCATCGTGGATTACAGTGCATTTTGTGAACTGCTACAGATCAGATCTAATTCATTCACAAATTTTCTTGTTATACAGAGTTTCCTCCATCACCAATCACCAATCACCAAAAACCAACAATGGCTGAAATCATTGCATCTGAGCTCCTCAAAGCTATTTTTGAAAAGCTGGCCTCTGATGCCTTCAACACGTATGATCGGTCCAAAGGAATTCATTCAGAGCTAAAGAAACTAGAGAGGATACTGACCAAGATCCAGTCTCTGCTTAATGATGCTTCTCAGAAGGAAACAACTGATGAAGCTGTTAAACAGTGGCTGAATGATATCCAACACCTGGCTTACGACATAGATGACATGCTTGATGATTTAGCAACGGAAGATATGCGTCGTGAGTTCGACCAGCAATCTGGAGCCATCACCAGCAAGGTAAGAAAGCTCATCCCAACTTGTTGCATCAATTTATCACTAAGTGAGAGGATGCATCCTAAGTTAGATTATATAACCGCCAAATTTGACGATCTAGAAAAGGAGAAGGATCGTCTAGGTTTGATTAATCTAAAGATGAAAAACCCAAAAGACCGTATCAGACCTCTTTGTTAGATACATCTGGTATTGTTGGAAGGCAGGAGGAAATAAAGGAATTGCTAGTGAAGCTATTTGAGAATGGGTCATGTAGTCAGAACTTTAGCATCGTGCCCATAGTTGGTATGGGTGGGTTAGGGAAAACCACTCTAGCAAGAATTTTGTATGATGATGAGAAAGTTAAGAAGCACTTTGAACTCAAGACTTGGGTTAGTGTCTCAGATCAGTTTGATATCTTTAATATAAGTAAAGTTATCTTACAATCTGTGAAGGGGGAGGACAAGGAATTCGCAGATTTAAATCTGCTTCAAGTAGCTCTAAAAAATCAACTTAAGGAGAAAAGATTTTTGATAGTATTAGATGATGTTTGGAGTGAGAGTCATGAGGACTGGCAGACCCTAGTGAGCCCATTTAAAGAGTGTGCCACTGGAAGTAAAATTATAATGACAACTCGAAAGGTGCAATTGCTTACAAAGCTGGGTTATGTTCATCTAAACCATGTGCAGACTCTGTCACATGATGATGCTGTTTCCTTATTTGCCCAACATGCGTTGGGTGCTGATAACTTTGATTCACATCCAATTTTAAAACAATATGGTGAAGGCATTGTGGAAAAATGTGATGGCTTACCTTTGGCTTTAACAGTACTCGGAAGGTCATTAAGAACAAAGAATGAAGAAGAAGAGTGGAAGGAGCTGTTGAATAATGAGATTTGGAGGTTAGGAAAAAAAGATGAGATTGTCCCAGCTCTTAGACTGAGCTACAATGATCTTTCTGCATGTTTGAAGTAGTTGTTTGCATACTGCTCCTTGTTCCCCAAGGACTATACGTTTGACAAAGACGATTTGATTTTACTTTGGATGGCAGAAGGTTTTTTGAACACGTCATCTTCAAACAAGTCAATGGAACGGTTAGGTGTGGAGTATTTTGAAGAGTTGTTGTCAAGGTCATTGTTAAAACATGCACCTAATAACAAATCTTTGTTTGTGATGCATGACTTGCTGAATGATTTGGCTACATCTGTTGCTGGAGAATTCTTTTTAAGATTAGACATTGAGATGGTGAAGGATTGTAGGAAGGAAGCCTTGGAAAAGTGTCGCCATATGTCATTTGTTCGTGAGAAATATGAAGCTTACTCGAAGTTGAAGCCCATCAAAAGTGCTACAAGTTTGAGAACTGTCTTAGCGATGTCCGTTGAACTGGAAGATAGTTGGGGAGAGTTCTACTTATCTGGTAAGATTCTGGTTGACTTACTTCCAGATTTACCATTTTTAAGGGTTCTAAGTTTAAGTGGTTATTTCATCAGTGAAGTACCAGAGACCATAGGCAGTTTGAAGCACCTACGGTACCTTAATTTATCTCGTACTTTAATCACACGTCTACCAGAAAATGTTGGCAATCTCTACAATTTACAATCATTAATCCTTTATAAATGTAACAGTCTAAGTATGTTGCCCATAAGCTTCTGTAAGCTTAAAAACTTGCGGCATCTGGATATTAGGGATACTCCGCTTTTGAGTAAGATGCCCTTAGGGATTGGCAAGCTGAAAAGCTTACAAACTCTCTCCAAGATCATTATCGGAGGAGATAATGGCCTTGCAATAACCGAGCTTAAAGACCTCACAAATCTTCATGGGAAGACTCACATCAAGGGGCTAGAAAAGGTGGAAATAGCGATGCATGCATCTGAGGCAAACTTGTCGCAAAAAAGGTTAAGCGGTGTAGAACTAGAATGGAGTGACGTGTTTAATGATTCTAGAAAGGAATCTCTTGAAAAGGAGGTCCTCGATGTGTTGAAGCCTCATAGTGATAGTTTGATAAAGCTTGGAATAGTGTCATATGCAGGTTTGGAGTTTCCTAATTGGGTTGGGGATCCCTCATTTCTTCATTTGATTAGTGTGTCTCTACGTGGCTGTAAATATTGTACATCTTTACCACCACTTGGGCAGCTGCCCTCACTTAAAGAGTTGTATATTGAAGACATAGATGAGGTGAAAGCTATGGGTTCAGAGTTAATTGGGACTGGTCATGCATTCACATCACTTGAAGTTCTTGAATTAGGAAATATGAAGAGGTTGGAAGTATGGTCAGCTGATAATGGGGTCGTGTCGTTTCCATGCCTTAAAAAGCTTATTATTAGAGTGTGCCCAAATTTGTTTAAAGTGTCACTTGAAGCACTACCTTCATTAAATATTCTAGAAGTGTCTGAATGTGATAGTGGTGTGTTGAGAACGCTGGTTCAAGTTGCTTCATCAGTCACGACGTTGCGAATAGAATCTATATTAGGGCTTATTGATGTGGAGTGGAGAGGTGTTATGGAGTATCTTGGAGCAGTTGAATATTTGACCATAAAAAACTGTAATGAAATAAGATACTTGTGGGAATCAGAAGCAAAGGCGAGTAAGGCTCTTACAAAGTTAAGGAAGTTGAGAGTAGATGAATGTCAAAATATGGTGAGACTAGGAGAGAAAGAGGAGGACTGTAGGAGCAACCTCATAACAACTCTTAGGACGTTAATCATAGAAGATTGTCAGAGTATGGAGCATTGTAGGTGTCCAAATAACACTGAGATTTTGCTCATCAGTAATTGTACTTACATTGCATCTGCTTCATTCCCGGCAACAGGAGGGCAGCAGCTCAAATCACCTGAAATTGATTCTTGTGACAAACCATTAGAGGAGTTAGAAGGAGATGATACTAGGGTGGTTATCAACAACACAAGCATCCCAAAGCTTCAACATGTATTGTTATACGACTTGCCAAGTCTGACAACAATCATTGAATTGAGTCACTTTATTCACCTCACATACCTGGTAATATGTAGTTGTCCAAATATGGAGTCATTTCCAGATCACGAGTTGCCTAATCTCACCTCCTTAACAGTTCTGCATATACTTGGTTGCCCAAGTACAGATGCTTCCTTTCCTCGTGGGTTTTGGCCTCCCAAACTGCATACCCTTTCCATAGGGAGGTTGAAGAAGCCCATCTTAGAGTGGGGACCACAGAATTTCCCAACCTCACTTGTCAAACTTGGGTTATACTGTGGACAGCTGGACGAAGATGACGTGAGTAGGTGTAGTCAGTTGTCTCATCTTCTTCCTTCATCTCTTACTTCTCTTGGGATACATACCTTTAAGAAACTGAAATCAGTTTCAGTGGGACTCCAACACCTCACCTCCCTCCAACATCTGTTTTTATGGTGTTGCCCAAAGATGAAGCATCTACCAGACAATCTGCTGCCTTCACTTCTGAGTTTAAACATTGCTGAATGCCCAAAGCTAAAAGGAAGGTGCAGTAGAAGAGGCTCCTATTGGTCCCGCATCTCTCATATCCCCTGCATCACAATAAACCCAGAAACCTAGAGCCACCGAAAAACTGTAAGTAATATTTCAATAAAAGTACATTATTATATCAATAAAGTGCAAAAAATAGTATGTGTTTGAATATCAAGTTAAACCCATCACAGTCTGTTTAAAGAAAAATGGGTTAACTGGATGAGTTTTTCATTAAACTGGTGGCTCTTTACACGATTTTATATATCTGCAAAATTGTTGCGAAAAGAAAATTTATTGTCTTTTTATGTTTACAGTCGAAACTGACAATATTTGTATTGAATTGATGTCAACAGAATTCAGTTGTCTTTTACTTGATCTTCATTTGGTAACCATGGTGCTTTGTCGACTTAACGTTATGGAGTCATGTACCATCAGAAGAAGATGATGTGAGTAGATGTAGCCAGTTGTCCAATCTTCTTCCTTTATCTCTTACTATCGGAAGAAATTAAAACATTGAAGGTAAGTATACATATACGCATAATTGATAATTGATACTAAATGAACTTGCTTAATGGCTTCCCTTCTTTTTTTTAATAAACTTATAGAAAAATCCTTACAAATGCTTCTCTTATGACTTGCCAAAACCGACAGGCAGAGAAGAACGAGCTTCGTGGAGAAAAACTTGTTTTGAAGGCGGAAAAAGCAAAAATGGAGCAGCATGTCAAATCCATGACCAATAATCTTCCATCACCTGGATTTAAGACACCACATCCGGCTGCATGTCAGGCTGGAGCGAACAAGATGCCCGTTTTTCCAAGCTACGGTTACATTCCAATGTGGCAGGCAGTATTTACCACAATCGACGTGTGATATGTCTCATGATCATGAGATCAGGCCACCCGCTGCAGGGTGATCATCACCACCTGCACCTCAAATCTCGACACAGTGGAACGTGTAACCCGCCTGCTATTCCATTCAACTACATTTGTTCCTAAACAAATGAGAAAACTGTTGGCTCATTGTAGTTTGTAAATATAATTGCTTAGTTGGATTTTACTTTTAATCACTCTTTACTTCTGCCATTATGCTTTTTAGATACAAATAGTGCTCTTTGTTGGATATAAATAAATAAAAAAAATCCTCCTTTAATCTTTTTATCCTATTGAAATTTGAATCTATCTTCATAATTTGTTGCCTCTGTATGCTATTAAAGATACAGATGCAAGAAATCCAACCAGATGCCAAGTACTAACGCTCATTATTGACTTTGTTAACATTGGATGTGATGAAAAAAATTGTATTTGTCTTAGTTTGACACTCGCTTACAAAATTGCTTTTGTTTAGATTTGTTTTTGTTACCAAATAATTTAACCTTCAACTAACTCAAGTAATATAAGTTTATGAAACTGAAATCAGTTTCAGAGGGACTGCAACACCTCCCTTCCCTCCAACATCTCTTTTTAGGGGGCTGCTCCAAGCTGAGGCATTTACCTGAAATTCTGCTGCCTTCACTTTTGAGTTTAAAAATCAAGGCATGCCGAAATCTAGAAGGACGGTGCGGTAGAAGCAGCTCCTGTTGGTCCCACATCTCTGATATCCCCCACATCAGCATAGAGTGAGTATCTTTGTATGGCTGAACTGTAACACTATTATTTCAATGAAGTGCAAAAGATGGTATGAGTAATTATGTTCAAATCAAGAACCACTTCTAGGGCTGTAAACGAACC
Source organism: Helianthus tuberosus (assembly GCA_030545235.1). Lineage (NCBI taxonomy): Eukaryota > Viridiplantae > Streptophyta > Magnoliopsida > Asterales > Asteraceae > Helianthus > Helianthus tuberosus. Next base: position 132,883,415 of record CM060426.1, on the reverse strand, counting down.
AAACGTTCAGCGAACAGTTCGTGAACCGTTTGGCGGGAAGTTCGTTTATGTTCGTTCGTTTAATAAACGAACGAACATGAACAAGAAATTCCGTTCGATTAGTTAAATGAACGAACATGAACAAAGGTCTCGTTCGTTCAATTGTGTTCGTGAACGTTCGGTAAGGTGTTCGTGAACATTCGTTCATTTGCGTTCGTTTATGTTCGTATGTTCGTGTTTTAATTAAAGATTTTTATACTTTCATATATTTTATCTATACTTTTTATACTATTAAACTTTTATTTATATCATTACCCTAACAATTAAACTAGGAAACCCTCTTTCTCATTATTTACATCGACGAATATGATCTACCTCCGTTCCACAATAAGGGATTCAAGTTCTAGTGCTACTGTCTGGGCCATCCACCTTTATCCTTCATCGCGTTCGCCAAATTTATTTGTGTTTGCTTGTGTTCGTGGCTCATTTCCTTAATGAACGAACACGAACATAAAATCTCGTTCGGTAAGTGTTTATGAACCGTTCATGAACACATTTATTTCCTTAACGATCGAACACGAACAAGCCCTCGTTCGTGTTCTTTCGGTTCGTTTGCAGCCCTAGTTAGAGTTCATTAGCATATGGTAAGTGTTCGTGAACAATTCATGAACATGTTCGTTTCCTTAATAAATGAACACGAACAAGAAATCTCGTTCGGTAAGCGTTCGTGAACAGTTCATGAACAAGCTTGTTCCTTAACGAACGTTCGTTCGGTTCGTTTACAGCCCTAACCACTTCAATAAGATTATCTACATATGGTTGTACTTGTGATTGTTGTCACCGTTGGGAATTCCTAGTCTAATCCGTGGCTTACATGCGTGAAGGATGGCTAGGAGGATTGCTTGGAGTGCAAGACAAGTAATAAACAATATTATTAATTAATTAGTGAATATTATCTAAGGTTCCTATACGTGTTAGGTTAGGGAGTGTGTTTAGATAATTATTATGTAATTAATTAATAGGTTTCCTAGTTATAGTTAAACGCGTACCAATTCTCTTTAATAGGACCTGTGGTAGTCAACTAGCCTGCGAGCAAAGGGGTTGTTGATACCTGAGGAACGGTTCGCGTCAGGGAACTGTGGTGATCAGAAAAATCTGCTCGATTGAGAGACCCGTGAAGAACAACATACCTGCGTGTCAAGGGGTTGTTGTTGATTGATACTTGCGACCGGAAGTATCTAGCTGGAACCATTCTGATAGAAGAGAAAGGAGAAGAGCGGCGTATTACAGCGGAAACTGAAGTGGCGTTCACTACTTTTGGGTTCATCGGAAAAAGCATTTAATTGCTTTCACTAATTTTCCTCGTACCTTTATCTCTTTTACTTTAAAGTTGAGTTCAATTATTTAAAAAAAAAAGGGAAAAGGAAATTGTCTTTATCTCTTCGTACAGTAACAATTGTACCAATTTACAAATATATTATTTGATTTTAACGATTGAGTTAAATTTGGTTAAAATAAGGGGATTGTTTTTTGATTCAGATTTGACCAAGTTGGAAACAGTTTTTAACTGTTGATTGTCTTGGTTAATCGTCGATTATAGTAGGTTGGAAACGGGAAACCGTTGATTGTCCTACGACGTTATCGACATGAATCGAAAAACAAACCGATTACAACCGTCTTAAAAGGGTTGTATCAGTAAAATTGATTCACCGGGGACTACTAAAACCTATAGCCGACGAAAGAAACGAACGACGGTTGTGGGTGAAGGTTTGAATGCTCCGGTAAATGAAACGAATCCGAGTTCGTTTCAGTGTTCGATGTTAATCTCAACAAATTACACGATCTGGAGCATACGTATGGAGGTTATTTTTGGGATTCATGTAGTTTGGGATGTGATTGATCCGGGTTCTGATGATGGGAAGAAAAATAACGTGGCAAAGGCCCTTTTGTTTCAATCGATACCGAAGGAATAAATTTTACAAATCGGTAATTTGAAGTTAGCAAAGGAGATGTGGGAAGCAATCTAGTCAAGAAATCTCAGTGCGAAACGTGTGAGAGAAGCAGGACTTCAAACCATAATAACTGAATTTGATGGTTTGAAGATGAGGGATACTGGAACGATTGATGAGTATGCCTCAAAGTTGTCGTCTATTGCTTCTAAGGCGGCCACACTAGGAGAAAAGATTGAAGAACGAAAAATGGTCAAGAAATTCCTTACTAGTCTGCCAAGGCGTTTTATTCACATTGTGGCCTCGCTTGAACAAGTTTTGGACTTGAAAACGGTCGGGTATGAAGATGTGGTTGGTAGACTAAAAGTGATGCGTGCGAAGTGTCGTATATATTAGGTGTATATTTTAAGCCCTTTTTAACACTTGTTTTAGCCAAGTTTTAAATTTATAAAACACGATATTTTACTAACACTAGACACACATATGGGCAAGTGCACCCATCGTTGAGTGTAGTATAGCGTTGGTAAGATACCGAGGTCGTCCAAGGACAAAAGAGCTTTTAGTACCGGTTTATCCTCAACGTCTAATCAAAATAAAAGTTTAGAAAAATGTTTTAAACTAAGAAAAGATAAAAACTAACTAAAATGCTGAAAATAAAAATAAAGTAAAAACAGATAGACAAGATGAATCACTTGGTTCCGACTCGTATCTAGTATAACCTTTGATTATTTCCGCACTTTTGCACATGATTAAGAGATTATCTTAGTTATTGTAGTAGGCCCCTCTTTTGAAGGTGACGTTACCCTCACCCCAGTAGTCTGAGTCAGCAAGGATACAGTCCTAAAAGGGTGGATTATTGGAAGATAATGAATTAAGTTATTAATGCAGTATTGTGGTAGGCCCCGCTTTTGGCGGTGACGTTACCCTCGGCTAAGTAGTCTGAGTCAGCAGGGATACAGTCCTAAATAGCCGGGTTATAGTATTAATAGTAGTTAACTTATGAGGGGATCAAAGAGTTTGGACCCCCGCCATCCAATACCGTGAAGTATTGAAGGAGATCCTACTAAATTTGACCCAGGTCCATTGCAGGACCTCTAAACGCTGAAAAATGGCAAGACCTTTACCAAACCGTTCCCTTAACCCCCGACCAGGTAGCCAACATACCTCCATATAGACCGTGGAGATATGAATGGTGAAAATCCTTTATTTTATATAGACAGTAAAATAATGCCAAGACACCACGGACAAACGATAAGGAAAAATCACCTTCAACATAAGTAACTAGTTATTAAAGTCATTAATACAAAACCAAATAAAAAGTGCAAAAGATTAGAAATAAAAAGTATTATACTAGACACTTTGTCTTCACCAAGTGATGTAAGAGACTTAGGCAAACATGGCCTTGATTGTCAAGAACTCTTACGATCAATCTTGGATCCCGAGACGACTCACACACACTCTATGATGGACAATGGATGATGGTGGTGGATGATGGTGTTGTGATGGTGGTGGATGGTGGATGAAGTGTGAGAGAGGTGGAGTGCCAAGGAATGAGTTGAAATGAAACCAAGCACTCCTATTTATAGGCTGAACAGAGGGCTGGGCACGGCCCCGTGTCCGCTGGGCACGACCCCGTGCCTGTCTGACACTCTCTCTCCTCATTAATTGTAATTCGCAATTACAATAAATGCGCCTGCTGTACTTTCGACACGCCCCCGTGTCCGCTGGGCACGGCCCGTGGTGGGCAATAGAAGCTTCTATAGGTTTGTCTTTTCTGCTGCTTCTTGGGCACGGCCCCGTGCTGGCTGAGCACGGGGCGTGTTCAGTCTTCTGACTTCTCTATTTTGCTTTGGAAGGTGCCGTTGAGGTGTCGGGCAGTCCACTTATGTCCCTTTTCTTGTATTTATGTTGGATTTAGCTGTCTTTTTGCTTCTTTTGTGTTTTTGAGCTCATTTAATCCTGAAAATACAAAAGGAAGACAAAAACACTCTTTTTCCAATATTAGTACTTAAAAAGGGTTAGTTTTATGCCTTATTTGATGTAATTTATATGTTGCATTTTACACACATCAAATACCCCCACACTTGAACTTTTGTTTGTCCTCAAGCAAAACTCTTTAATATGTGGCTTACACTCACAAATGGAATGGGTAGAAGAGAAGGTTTTGGGCTTGTCATAGAGTGTCGGGATATCCAAGATCTTTTTGGGTTTTATTTTTATTTATTTACACTCCTATTCGTAATGATTTATTTAGAACTTTTCATAAGAGAAATTACTTATTTGGGCATAACATGCCTTTTTAGAATTCCATTTATATACAAGTTCACATACCTCACGGGAGAAATCACTCACACTCGGCCGAAGGTGTATTTTTAGTGAATCACTCGAGAGCGGCATGGAACTTATTCCTACCATAGGCTTGCCAAGCAATCAATCCTCCTCCTTTTTAACTTTTATACCTTTGTAGATATCAAGAGGACTTTATGGGTTAAGGGTTAGGCTTGGGTTAAAGGTAGGTGGTTGGGATAGTGGTTAGTGGTTAGTAGAAAAAGGGCGAAAAACGTAACAAGTGTCGGTTTTTGTAGGTTTTTCTATTTTTGCAACTTTTTATTTTGATGAAGCTTTTATTCAAACAAAGTTATTTTTGATAAACTTGTTTGTTTATTTTTTTTTTTGCTTCATCAACAACACATTTTTTTTTTTTTTTTTACGAAAAACCGAACTTGTTACTAAAACAAAGGGTTAAAAATGAAAAAGGTTTTGGTGGGTAAAAGGGTTTTTAGTTTGGGTGATGAAATGAAAAGGTTTAGGCTCAAAGGGGCTAACTAGGGGGATTTTTGGGTAGGTGGTAAAAAAAAAAGAAAAATAATGGTGTAGAAATAAAAAAAGGGGTTAGTCCTAATGCCTCCATCATTTACTTACTCGGGTTTAAGTTGATAAGGACCGGGAATGTATTGTCATGGCAAGTTCTAGAGTCGTAAGAACCAAGCGGCTATTCACACAAGAAACGAAAAATGAGCATTTAGTTTTAATGATATGTAATTGTGCTCAATAAAGTCTCAAAACTCACTTTTGTGGGAATGGGTATTTATGTGATCAAGTATATATAATCAAATTTTAACTAAGTTTGCCATGCCTTTTCATAATTTTCTTATGTTGGTTCTTTTTATCACTACGCTATCGGTTGTAAATTTGTAAAAATATAACCTTTTTGAGAACTTGAATTTCCCGAATTAAACCTAGACAAGTAAGAAAAATGAAATTTTTGAAAAAAATTGGGGTGATTAGCGGTTCCAATAGAGTTTTGTGTAAGGCTTGTATTTAGGACTTGCAAAATTCAAGGCTTTAGCATCCCCCCCACACTTAAATTACACATTGTCCTCAATGTGTCCCAAAAATAATTTTTTAGGTTGATTAGATGTGTAAAATGGTGTAAAAAGCAAAAATTTTCTGTTACTGGGCGCTGAACACGGCCCCGTGTTGTCCGGGCACGGCCTCGTGTTCAAGTGCCAGTAACAAAATTAAAACAAGAGAAACAGAAGTCTGGACACGGGGGCGTCTTGGGTGAACACGGCCCGTGTCCAGTTACCTGAACTGGGCGTTTTCTGCAGGTGGTTCAGCACGGGGCCGTGTTGGTTGGGCACGACCCGTGTTGAACCTTCTGAACTGGAGAGAATTGTCGGGTTGCCTTGTTCTTGTGCATGGGGTCATTTTTCTCGTTCCCCTTTTCATCCTTTACCACCATGAGTGTGTTTTATTCATTACAAACCATCCAAACCTTAAAACCATCATTTCATTTCATCATAGAGAGAACTTACATAAAATTAAAACTTAACTAAATAGGTCAGCAGGTACACGAGGTTATCATAAGGAGTTCTACTATTCTAAGAAAATTTCGAGAGTAGTTTCCCGATATAGTAGGACTTTTCAGCCGAAGGATTTCTTCCCTAAATGTTGTTTAAAGCCATTCTTCGATCTCCATAGGAAGAAAGAATACGGCTTCATTTTCTTCCGCAACCGGTGGCTGAGGAGGAACATTTACCGGGACTCCTTGCACCACTCTTCGCGGAGGCTCTTGGTGCATGGCGTACCATTCGGCCGGAATGACAACTTCGGGCACCACGTTCCACGCCCTTTGGGTTATTACAGGGACCCAAGGTGGGGAGGCGAGAAGGTTCAACCTCTGGTGCAAGAGGTTTACTTCTTGGAGACAGCCCTCCAGCCCCACTGTAAGATGGTTGATACGGTCGACCAATGCTTCTTCCACTCCCGTCATTTCGTCAATAGCCTCCCTTAGGGCGTAAACATAGTTTACAAGAGAATATTCTGCTGTTGAAGATCTCCTCCCATGTCGGTTACTTCTTGAAGATGATCCGCTTGTTCTGCTTGCCATTTTCTGAGAAAGAAACCGAAGAAAGCTAAATTTTTACAAAACAGTGCCTTGGACACGGCCCCGTGTTCGCTGAGCACGGCCCCGTGTCCATTTGTTTGCAGGATTTTAGGCTAAGGAATCTTGGAGTTTTAAATTATTTCCATGATTTTTATCTGAGTTTTAAGCTTAGATAATTTAAAATAAAGTTATACAACTAACTTTAAACAAGAATCCTTAGCAAATAATCTTACAAACTTCACATAGAGGGTTGGAATCAAGATATTTCCAAGCTTCCATGGAGGAAATTTTGAAAAAATTTTGAAAGAAGAGGAAATGAATAAAAATGGAAGGGACAAGAGGGTCCTTGGGAACCTTCTTTTAGCACTTACCTAGGATGGTATGAGTGAAGATCCCAGGAATCTCTGTCTTTTGAAGTGGTAAAAAATGAGCAGGATTCAGGCTGCATTTAAAGAAAACGACAGTGCACTGGACACGGCCCCGTGTTGACTGGACACGGCCCCGTGTGCAGAGGAAATCCTGACACATTTTTGTCCGTATTCTGACCAAATCAGCAGAGAATCTTTTTGATGAGCACGGGGGCGTGTTGACCTGGACACGGCCCCGTGTCTGGAGGCTGTTTTATGGAGTTTTGCTTCTTCTAAGGATTTCGTCGAAATCGGGTGGTTCCTTACTGGTTGGAACAACCCCAAAGTGCCTAAGATACCTTAATTGTCCTAGACTAAGGCGAGAACGCAAGAGGTTGTCGGTAAGGGTAATTCCTATTTTCATTCTAGGTGGACAAGTCCAACCCTTTCCAGGGCTCTCGTTAAAGAAGGTGTATGCCGAATCGCTCAGGTCTATGTATGCACCGAACGAATTCGATGGAGAGTCCTTCACGGCACAATCGGCACAGGGACGACTATCGTCCAAGTCTTTGCTAGGTACTAAGGCATTTTCGGGAGCAACGAGGTTGTTGGAATGTGGTTCCAACATTTCGTCATGGTCATCGTCTTGGGGTGGATTAATAAAATCCTTCCTAAGCTCTTTTAACCAATTCAGAATTAGCTTTTATAGTTGAAATAACTCATCAAGGAGCATTTCCCCTAGAATTTCTGGCTGGGCGCATTCGAGGGAGAAATAGTGCTTATTTTTACTTTCGCCCCTCTTAAGGTTGTAAGAAGTCGGTGGGTCCATGTAGTGGGGCCTATAATTTAGAAAGTAGCATTCTACTTCTTCATGTTTGCCGCCACATAATTGACACCACGTACCATAAGAGTGCCGAAAGTAAAAACAATTACTATCACTCATGTTTATGTCAGAAATTACCAACCGCTGGGATCTTACGGTTCAGTTTTCAGTAACTGAAACTTGGGCACGGGGGCGTGTTGAGTGGGCACGGCCCCGTGTTCAGCTTACTGTCTGACGTAAAACAGGATTGCCAGTTCCAATGATTGAGCACGGGGGCGTGTTCAGAGGGCACGACCCGTGCTGAGCTCTGCAGAAGCTGAAAAACTAAGAAAAATCCTAAATAAAAAAAAAAGAAAAATAAAAGATGATTAGGCCGTTGATTCCTAACTTTCTTAAAATCCTTGTGTCCCCGGCAACGGCGCCAAAAACTTGATGCGTGCGAAGTGTCGTATATATTAGGTGTATTTTTTAAGCCCTTTTTAACACTTGTTTTAGCCAAGTTTTAAATTTATAAAACACGATATTTTACTAACACTAGACACACATATGGGCAAGTGCACCCATCGTTGAGTGTAGTATAGCGTTGGTAAGATACCGAGGTCGTCCAAGGACACAAGAGCTTTTAGTACCGGTTTATCCTCAACGTCTAATCAAAATAAAAGTTTAGAAAAATGTTTTAAACTAAGAAAAGATAAAAACTAACTAAAATGCTGAAAATAAAAATAAAGTAAAAACAGATAGACAAGATGAATCACTTGGTTCCGACTCGTATCTAGTATAACCTTTGATTATTTCCGCACTTTTGCACATGATTAAGAGATTATCTTAGTTATTGTAGTAGGCCCCTCTTTTGAAGGTGACATTACCCTCACCCCAGTAGTCTGAGTCAGCAAGGATACAGTCCTAAAAGGGTGGATTATTGGAAGATAATGAATTAAGTTATTAATGCAGTATTGTGGTAGGCCCCGCTTTTGGCGGTGACGTTACCCTCGGCTAAGTAGTCTGAGTCAGCAGGGATACAGTCCTAAATAGCCGGGTTATAGTATTAATAGTAGTTAACTTATGAGGGGATCAAAGAGTTTGGACCCCCGCCATCCAATACCGTGAAGTATTGAAGGAGATCCTACTAAATTTGACCCAGGTCCATTGCAGGACCTCTAAACGCTGAACAATGGCAAGACCTTTACCAAACCGTTCCCTTAACCCCCGACCAGGTAGCCAACATACCTCCATATAGACCGTGGAGATATGAATGGTGAAAATCCTTTATTTTATATAGACAGTAAAATAATGCCAAGACACCACGGACAAACGATAAGGAAAGATCACCTTCAACATAAGTAACTAGTTATTAAAGTCATTAATACAAAACCAAATAAAAAGTGCAAAAGATTAGAAATAAAAAGTATTATACTAGACACTTTGTCTTCACCAAGTGATGTAAGAGACTTAGGCAAACATGGCCTTGATTGTCAAGAACTCTTACGATCAATCTTGGATCCCGAGACGACTCACACACACTCTATGATGGACAATGGATGATGGTGGTGGATGATGGTGTTGTGATGGTGGTGGATGGTGGATGAAGTGTGAGAGAGGTGGAGTGCCAAGGAATGAGTTGAAATGAAACCAAGCACTCCTATTTATAGGCTGAACAGAGGGCTGGGCACGGCCCCGTGCCTGTCTGACACTCTCTCTCCTCATTAATTGTAATTCGCAATTACAATAAATGCGCCTGCTGTACTTTCGACACGCCCCCGTGTCCGCTGGGCACGGCCCGTGGTGGGCAATAGAAGCTTCTATAGGTTTGTCTTTTCTGCTGCTTCTTGGGCACGGCCCCGTGCTGGCTGAGCACGGGGCGTGTTCAGTCTTCTGACTTCTCTATTTTGCTTTGGAAGGTGCCGTTGAGGTGTCGGGCAGTCCACTTATGTCCCTTTTCTTGTATTTATGTTGGATTTAGCTGTCTTTTTGCTTCTTTTGTGTTTTTGAGCTCATTTAATCCTGAAAATACAAAAGGAAGACAAAAACACTCTTTTTCCAATATTAGTACTTAAAAAGGGTTAGTTTTATGCCTTATTTGATGTAATTTATATGTTGCATTTTACACACATCAAAAAGCTTATGAAGAGAGGATCAAAAAACAAGATAACACACATGACAATTCAAGTAAGTTAATGTTTTCTAAATTTGAATCTTCTTCTAGCCGTGGACGTGATTCTAGTAGGGGTCGAGGTCGAGGATCTCACTCATCGCGGGTGTAGCCGTGGTCGGGATAACACCCAAAACCGCGGTCAAAAAGAAGAATATAAGACCCGAGATAACGGAAAGCAAAAGGATAAAAAAGCATGATTTATCGGGAATAAAGTGTTACCGGTGTGACAAATATGGACACTTTGTTTCAAGATGTCCAGATCGATTAAAAAATAATGAGGTGAACATGGCAAAATCTGAGGAACGAAATAATGAGGTTGATGGAACATTTTTTATGATGAAGACCGATCAAGAAACTATCTTTTTAAACGAAGAAAAGGTTTTGCCAAAGAAATTTGAAGCCGATTCTAGCGAAAAAGATGTTTGGTACCTTGATAACGGAGCCAGCAACCACATGACGTGTAACCAGAGTTATTTTGCAGAGTTAAACGAGCGAATAACTGGAAGCGTGAAGTTTGGTGACGGTTCGCGTGTGACGATTAAAGGAAAAGGGTCGATTTTATTTGAAGGTAAAACCGGTGAACAAAAGCTTTTAACCGATATTTATTATAACCCAGATTTGTAGAGTAACGTGATGAGTTTAGGTCAAGCAACTAAATTTGGATGTGAAATTCGAATGAAAGATAATTTTCTAACGATATTTGATAGTGGTGGAAAATTATTGATGCGAGTGGCTTGTTCGAAAAATTGTTTGTACAAGGTGAAATTGAAAGTGGGTAGTCCCATTTGTCTTATTGCGAAAATCAGTGAAGATTCGTGGTTATGGCATGCGAGACTCGGGCATGCTAGTTTCAAGACCTTGGAGCAAATCAACGGGATGGTTTTAGGAGTTCCAAAGATTCATCACGAGAATAAGGTGTGCAAAGCGTTTATGGTTGGAAAACAAACGCGAAAACAGTTCCCAAAGAAGGCGACTTTTCGAGCATCACGAACACTTGAATTAGTCCATGGTGATTTATGTGGACCAATTTCCCCATCGACCATGAATGGTAATCGCTATATTTTAGTTTTGATTGATCATTTCTCACGATATATGTGGTCATAGTTGTTGAAGGAGAAAAGTGGAGCATTCTAAACAATAAAATATTTTAAGGTGATGGCGGAAATAAAGACGGGTGATTTGCTCAAATCTTACGGACCGATAGAGGTGGAGAGTTCACTTTCCGGGCATTTTATCGTTTTTGTGATGAAGAGGGCGTTACGAGACACTTGACAACCCCTTATACACCACAACAAAACGGCGTGGTCGAGCGTCGAAACCGTACACTTATGGAGATGGTTCGATGTATTATGAAAGCAATGAAGGTTCCGAACTATTTATGGGGTGAAGCGGTCAGACATGCGAGTTATTTAATTAACCGGTCTCCAACCCGTGCATTGGTGGGAACTACTCCGTATGAAAAATACAAAGGTAAACAACCTAATTTAGAACATGTTAAAGTTTTTGGTTGTATTGCTTTTGCAAAATTCGAAACGGATATTCAAAAGCTCGATGATAGGCCCGATATTTTGGTGCATCTTGGAAGCGAACCTGGGTCAAAAGGGTATCATTTATATGATCAGATAACTCGACAAATTGTGGTAAATAGAGACGTGGAATTTGACGAAACAAGGGGTGGAAGTGGAATAAAAGTGCAGAAAATCATATCGGAATTGAAACCGAACCGGGTTATTTTTCCGTTTACTGGGGTAGTGTGATTGATACTAGCTTTGGGTCGATAAATTCAAGCCCAATGATGTCAGAGACAACTCAGAGTAGCCCAGAATCAGTTCAGAACAGCCCAGAATCAGTTCAGAACAACCCAGAATCAGCTCAAAGCAGCCCAGAATCAACTCAGAGCAGCCCAGAAACTACCCAGAATAGCCCAGAAACTACCTAGAGCAGCCTAGAAGATGAATTTCAGGTCAGGCATTCCACTCGTCAGTCTATTTTACCTATAAAATATAGTGACTACGAATTAAATACGTGTGAATTGCTTTTAATTGATGACGAACCAGCTAATTTTGGCGAAGCAAAATTAAAGGGGGAATGGGTTAAAGCAATGCGAGAAGAAATTAATTCGATTGAACAAAACCGTACATGGAAACTTGTGGATTTACCAAAAGGCGTTAAACCAATTGGTTTAAAGTGGGTTTTCAAAATTAAAAAGAATGCGGATGGAACAATTAATAAATACAAAGCGAGACTTGTAGCAAAAAGGTACGTGCAGAGAGACAGGGTATTGATTTTGATGAGGTTTTTTGCACCGGTTACGCGAATTGAGACAATCCGGTTTCTTATTTCTCTTGCATCCGTGTAGGGTTGGGAAATACACCATTTAGATGTGAAAACGGTGTTTTTAAATGGTGATTTGGAGGAAGATGTTTATGTACTTCAACCGGAAGGATTCGTTAAACCTAAAGAAAGTCACAAAGTTTGCAAGCTTTACAAGGCGTTGTACGGGTTAAGACAAGCACCTCGGGCTTGGATTATTAAGCTAGATTCAATGTTGAAGGCATTAAAATTCCATCGGTGTACTAAAGAACAGGCCGTGTATCGAAAGATTGTGGGTAATTCTTTATTAATATTAGCCGTCTATGTTGATGACTTATTCGTTACAGGTTCAAGTTTGTCTATTATTAATGAGTTCAAGAAAGAAATGGCGAAATGCTTCGATATGTCTGATCTTGGAAAACTAACTTATTATTTGGGTATCGAAGTTTCACAAGTTGTGAATGAAATTAAAATCAAACATGAAGCATATGCCTGGAATATTTTAAAGGAAGCGATGATGCATGAGTGTAATTCGGTTCTTGTTCCAATGGACCCGAATTTAAAGTTATCAAAAGCCGAAGACGAAGCCGAAGTTGAAGCAAACAATTATCGGAAAATAGTTGGGTGTTTGCGTTATTTATTTCAGATACGTCCGGATCTCGCTTATTCAGTTGGCTTAGTTAGTCGGTACATGCAAAGTCCAAGACAGAGTCATGCGGTAGCTATTAAACAAATACTCCGATATTTGAAGGGAACCGTGAGCTACGGGATTACTTATCCGAGAAAAGCTGAAGGTGTGTTATGTGGCTATAGCGATAGCAGTCACAACATTGATGATAATGACGGTCGGAGTACAATGGGACACGTGTTTTATTATGGTTCTGCACCAATTACTTGGTGTTCGCAGAAACAGAGTACAGTGGCATTATCATCATGTGAAGCTGAATACATGGCAGCTAGTTCAGCAGCTTGTCAGGCTATTTGGTTACGAGAATTGATAAGTGAAGTTACTGGAAGAGAACCACAAAAGTGATGTTAAAAGTGGATAATACTTCAGCGATTGCTTTAGTAAAAAATCCGGTGTTCCATAATCGAAGCAAGCATATAAAATCCCGATTTCACTTTATTCGGGATTATGTTGAAAACAACGAAGTGGTCGTTGAGCATGTATTTGGCAGCGAGCAAAGAGCGGATATACTGATGAAGGCATTGGCAAAAATCAAGTTCAAGGAGATGCGGGATCTACCTGGCGTTGAAGACCTCCCGTATACGACTCAGAAATTCAGGGGGTGAATGTTGGGAATTCCTAGTCTAATCCGTGGCTTACATGCGTGAAAGATGGCTAGAAGGATTGCTTGGAGTGCAAGACAAGTAATAAACAATATTATTAATTAATTAGTGAATATTATCTAAGGTTCCTATACGTGTTAGGTTAGGAAGTGTGTTTAGATAATTATTATGTAATTAATTAATAGTTTTCCTAGTTATAGTCTAACGCGTTTAGGTTAGCTATATATACCAATCTAATTGGTAGGGATTGTAATTTTCAAGGTTTTGAGTTAAGTTTCCTTGATAATAAACATTGGGTGTTATCCAATTACTCTTCTTAACTTCCGATTATCTACTAATCTGGTACCAATTCTCTTTACTCACATACTATATATATCCACTTGACGCTTTCAAATGTATATATAATATATGCAAGAAAGCCATTCAGATTCTCAGTACGAATGCCCATCGTGGAGGTTTGGCAGCATAAATGCATAAACACTAGTCAATATAAAATATTGATTGTTAATATGGAATGCTTAATATGACGGTATCTTCACGTATAAAAAAAGCAATAGAGAAATTATCATGTTTCATATTTGTTGATGCAACAAATACAAGACCAATGATAGTGATTAGTCTGGTTAGGCAAAAGGCTTGGAGGGTTCCGGTTTTCCTAACGCATGTCGTGGGGTCCCCCACGTTTGCAAGACGTGGAGAGAGGTTCACTAGTTATGTTTGTTGTTTGTTCAAGATCTTCGGCTGAAAGGTGTTCAGCCTTGGATACAAGAGCAATCAGATTGTGTGTGTTGAAGTGAAGAAAGGAGACTTGTATGAAACAAGTACTCGAAAGACAGGAAGGAAGATCAGAGATCCCAAGAGATCTGAGCTGATCCAGAATGTTTGACATGCACTTAATGAAGTGTCATTTATAGAGGAAGAGATTGCTTAAAGGGGAAACCTTTGACCAGTGAACCCTGCTTGCAGTGGAGGACTTACCCTTTTAGGGGTTGAAGCGTTTAGACCTGCGGATAAAAGAGTACACCATGTGCACACGTTTTGCTTTTGCGGCTGGGAGAGTTGTTCAAGTAATCAGTGAAGTGACTGATTACTGTACACGGAATTTGACGAAACAAGGGGTGGAAGTGGAATAAAAGTGCAGAAAATCATACCGGATGTGAAACCGAACTGGGTTATTTTACCGTTTACTGGGGTAGTGTGATTGATACTAGCTTTGGGTCAATAAATTCAAGCCCAATGATGTCAGAGACAACTCAGAGTAGCCCAGAATCAGTTCAGAACAGCCCAGAATCAGTTCAGAACAGCCCAGAATCAGCTCAGAGCAGCCCAGAATCAACTCAGAGCAGCCCAGAAACTACCCAGAACAGCCCAGAAACTACCCAGAGCAGCCCAGAAGATGAATTTCAGGTCAGGCATTCCACTCGTCAGTCTATTTTACCTATAAAATATAGTGACTACGAATTAAATACGTGTGAATTGCTTTTAATTGATGACGAACCAGCTAATTTTGGCGAAGCAAAATTAAAGGGGGAACGGGTTAAAGCAATGCGAGAAGAAATTAATTCGATTGAACAAAACCGTACATGGAAACTTATGGATTTACCAAAAGGCGTTAAACCAATTGGTTTAAAGTGGGTTTTCAAAATAAAAAAGAATGCGGATGGAACAATTAATAAATACAAAGTGAGACTTGTAGCAAAAGGGTACGTGTAGAGAGACAGGGTATTGATTTTGATGAGGTTTTTGCACCGGTTACGCGAATCGAGACAATCCGGTTTCTTATTTCTCTTGTAGCCGTGGAGGGTTGGGAAATACACCATTTAGATGTGAAAACGGCGTTTTTAAATGGTGATTTGGAGGAAGATGTTTATGTACTTCAACCCGAAGGATTCGTTAAACCTAAAGAAAGTCACAAAGTTTGGAAGCTTTACAAGGTGTTGTATGGGTTAAGACAAGCACCTCGGGCTTGGAATATTAAGCTAGATTCAATGTTGAAGGCATTAAAATTCCATCGGTGTACTAAAGAACAGGCCGTGTATCGAAAGATTGTGGGTAATTCTTTATTAATCTTAGCCGTCTATGTTGATGACTTATTCGTTACAGGTTCAAGTTTGTCTATTATTAATGAGTTCAAGAAAGAAATGGCGAAATGCTTCGATATGTCTGATCTTGGAAAACTAACTTATTATTTGGGTATCGAAGTTTCACAAGGCGTGAATGAAATTAAAATCAAACAGGAAGCATATGCCTGGAAGATTTTAAAGGAAGCGATGATGCATGAGTGTAATTCGGTTCTTGTTCCAATGGACCCGAATTTAAAGTTATCAAAAGCCGAAGACGAAGCCGAAGTTGAAGCAAACAATTATTGGAAAATAGTTGGGTGTTTGCGTTATTTATTTCAGACACGTCCTGATCTCGCTTATTCAGTTGGCTTAGTTAGTCGGTACATGCAAAGTTCAAGACAGAGTCATGCGGTAGCTATTAAACAAATACTCCGATATTTGAAGGGAACCATGAGCTATGGGATTACTTATCCGAGAAAAGCTGAAGGTGTGTTATGTGGCTATAGCGATAGCAGTCACAACATTGATGATAATGACGGTCGGAGTACAACGGGACACGTGTTTTATTATGGTTCTGCACCAATTACTTGGTGTTCGCAGAAACAGAGTACAGTGGCATTATCATCATGTGAAGCTGAATACATGGCAGCTAGTTCAGCAGCTTGTCAGGCTGTTTGGTTACGAGAATTGATAAGTGAAGTTACTGGAAGAGAACCACAAAAGTGAGGTTAAAAGTGGATAATACTTCAGCGATTGCTTTAGTAAAAAATCCGGTGTTCCATAATCGAAGCAAGCATATAAAATCCCGATTTCACTTTATTCGGGATTATGTTGAAAACAACGAAGTGGTCGTTGAGCATGTATTTGGCAGCGAGCAAAGAGCGGATATACTGACGAAGGCATTGGCAAAAATCAAGTTCAAGGAGATGCGGGATCTACTTGGCGTTGAAGACCTCCCGTATACGACTCAGAAATTCAGGGGGTGAATGTTGGGAATTCCTAGTCTAATCCGTGGCTTACATGCGTGAAAGATGGCTAGAAGGATTGCTTGGAGTGCAAGACAAGTAATAAACAATATTATTAATTAATTAGTGAATATTATCTAAGGTTCCTATACGTGTTAGGTTAGGAAGTGTGTTTAGATAATTATTATGTAATTAATTAATAGTTTTCCTAGTTATAGTCTAACGCGTTTAGGTTAGCTATATATACCAATCTAATTGGTAGGGATTGTAATTTTCAAGGTTTTGAGTTAAGTTTCCTTGATAATAAACATTGGGTGTTATCCAATTACTCTTCTTAACTTCCGATTATCTACTAATCTCGTACCAATTCTCTTTAGTCACATACTATATATATCCACTTGACGCTTTCAAATGTATATATAATATATGCAAGAAAGCCATTCAGATTCTCAGTACGAATGCCCATCGTGGAGGTTTGGCAGCATAAATGCATAAACACTAGTCAATATAAAATATTGATTGTTAATATGGAATGCTTAATATGACGGTATCTTCATGTATAAAAAAAGCAATAGAGAAATTATCATGTTTCATATTTGTTGATGCAACAAATACAAGACCAATGATAGTGATTAGTCTGGTTAGGCAAAAGGCTTGGAGGGTTCCGGTTTTCCTAACGCATGTCGTAGGGTCCCCCATGTCTGCAAGACGTGGAGAGAGGTTCACTAGTTATGTTTGTTGTTTGTTCAAGATCTTCGGCTGAAAGGTGTTCAGCCTTGGATGCAAGAGCAATCAGATTGTGTGTGTTGAAGTGAAGAAAGGAGACTTGTATGAAACAAGTACTCGAAAGACAGGAAGGAAGATCAGAGATCCCAAGAGATCTGAGCTGATCCAGAATGTTTGACATGCACTTAATGAAGTGTCATTTATAGAGGAAGAGATTGCTTAATGGGGAAACCTTTGACCAGTGAACCCTGCTTGCAGTGGAGGACTTACCCTTTTTGGGGTTGAAGCGTTTAGACCTGCGGATAAAAGAGTACACCCTGTGCACACGTTTTGCTTTTGCGGCTGGGAGAGTTGTTCAAGTAATCAGTGAAGTGACTGATTACTGTACACGTACTGTCTACCATAGTTCCCGGGCTTTAAACCTTTGAACCTTTTAACCCTTCAAACTATCATGTATTCTCAGTCATTTTATTGAGGTTTGAGCTACCCCTGTCATCAGCCCCCCAAGTCAGAGGTTTTTTTGGTGTAAGCACAAATACTTCTGACTTTTTGTACATTTGTTTTACTTTTCTTGAAGTCTTCAAGGCTTGAAAGCTTGGAAGGTTCAAAGCGGTTGAGCTTTTTGATTTTTGAATTTTGACAAGACAGTTGATGTGACTAATGGCAGTTTCTTGTCAGGCGGCGGTTTAATGAACTACTGTATAATGATCATATCTGTTTCTTTTATTTTATTTTTCATTTATCCTTTAGAAGAAACATAACTTCCACAAAATTTCTCTTAAGTTCACTCCATTTTTCTCCTTCCAGGTTAGTTTTGATTTCCATTCTTCTGCTTATTTTCTTTTACTATGGGTGCTCGTAAAGATTTGGCCAAATCGTTTTCTCGATTAACCCAAGAAGAAGTAGAAACTTTTTGTTTAGAATGGGGTATTGGGTTGAGGTTTAAACTGGTTGCACCGGGATGCGATGTTTCGATTGATCGATGTCCCCCTGGTTCTGTTGCCCTCTATTGTCACGATTTTGAATTTTCGCACCTCCGTCACCCTTTCTCGAACTTTGTTTTGAATATCTTAGAGTATTATCGTGTATCGTTTGGCCAGATCCACCCTCAGGGTCTGGCTAGGGTTCTGCATTTTGAAGTGTTGTGCCGGGCTTCCGGATATGATCCAACCCTTTTGTCATTCCGTCGCTTTTTTCGATTGGCCAAGAATGGTGACTGGTTTACATTCGAAACATCCCAAGTTGACACTTGTTTATTTTCGTCCATGGTTTCCAGTCTTGGTGTTTGGAAAAACCGTTTTTTCTGGGTTTCCGATGAAATTGTTCCTTTTAAGCTTGTTTGGAGACATCCGGATGCCGTTTTAAATGAACCTGAACCCTCTTCTCTTGAGATCATGGTTGTAAAACAAGGTTTCCAAGGCTGAGTACTCCCCGAGTAGTCGCTACAAGGTAGGCTGTCGATGCGACTTTCTCTAACTCCGCCTAATTATTCGGAATCGATCAAACGCGGTCAAACTCGGCCAAAATCGGATCTAGTAGGTCAATTTGGGCCGAGTTTGACTTGAAAAATAATAAAACTTAATTTATATGACTATCATATTAGAGTAAATTATGTTTTTGGCCCCTGTGGTTATATCACTTTTACTATATTAGCCCAAAATAAGAATTTTTAACATATTTGCCCCCATGGTCTCTATAACTAACCATTTTGGCCTCTAAGTCTAACCATTTTAGCCCCCATGGTCTCTATAACTAACCATTTTGGCCCCCATGATCTCTAGACTTAGGGGTCAAAATGGTTAGTTATAGAGACCATGGGGGCAGATATGTTAAAAATTCTTATTTTGGGCTAATATAGTAAAAGTGATATAACCATAGGGGCCAAAAACGTAATTTACTCATCATATTAAATAATGAATATCATTTTCACGTATTTTGTTATAAATAGTAGTAAATTTATGTTATTAGACATATATTTAATTTCCGAAAACTAATTTCTTTATAATTTAACATGTCCGAGTACTCTCCGAGTACTCTCCGCCTATGCCGAGTACTCTCAACTCCCGGGTCGACCGACTAGGGAGCGCCTAGCGACTTTTGCAACCATGCTTGAGATAAATACTCGCTTTCTTGAAACTCTTAGGGAGTGCCCTTCAAGGCTTCGTCCTTTTCCTGAGCCCTTACTGGTGTTATTGGGCCTTAGTAAGTTGTGGGACAAACCTGATCGAGATCTAGTGCTTATGAGAGACGGGCAGGGTATGCATTTGTCTTGTTGTGCTATTATGTTCCTATTTTTCATTTACTTATATCCTTTGTTTGCTTTGCAGTTATGTCTGCACTTGATTTTATTAAGAGCGATGACACTTCCGATGTTGTGTTTAGGGATACTGCGGCCACACCTGGTGAAGATGCAGTTGTTAGGGGATCTGAGCATAGGTTCGAAGGTTCCGGTTATGTGAGTGTTCCCAATGTTAAGGGTTTTACCAAGGTTCCGGGTTCCAAGGTGTCTATCCGTCGGTCAACTCGTCGTTTAAAAGGTGCTGATCAACCCTCTGGTTCAGAGGCTATTGATGTTAGTGATGATACTGAAGTGTCTACGGAGCAAGCTTTGGCAGGTGGTGTGGAGAAGGGTAAGGAAAAAGAGTTGGTGGTTTCTGGGAAGAAGAAGAAGTTGGTTAAGAAGGGTGTTGTGCCTGCTATACAGGGTTCATCAGGTAAAAGCGTTGAAGGTTTGGAGGAGCCTGAAGCTGAGGAAGTTTATGTTCCCAACGAGGGTGTGAAAGTTGGGGACAGTTTTAAGGATCCTGCTATTTGTGCAGATGTGTTGGCTCATTTCGCTCCCCCTGGTGTCCGAAATGCTATTTCTGAGATGGAGGCAGATCATTTTATTTCAAGGTTGATGTTAAGTTCCTACAACCTTTCGGCCCTGTTGGCTGAGGGTGTTACCCATTTTACGAAAGGTATGCAGGAGTATGAGGAAGCTACCAAGAAGAAGGATAAAATGAAAGCCTCCATGGCTGCGATGAAGAAGGAGGTTGAGGGGTTCTCTAAAAAGGAGGAGGCTTGGGTGAAGAAGGTTGGAGAATTGACAAGGAGGCATGAGATTGAGATGAATGATCTCAAGAAAAGTTTTGAAGCTGACAAGTTGAAGTTAAAGGCTGATAGGGAAGCCTTAGATGTGCAAAAGAAAGCCTTTGACGAAGAGAAGGAAGGTTTGAAGGCTTCGGTTGCTCAAGCCACTAGCGACAACCAGTGGCTCATTGAGCAAGGCTTTCACCAGGTTGTCACCTATCTCCTTCATTCTAATGAATTCAATTCTACTCTTGGAGAGGTCTACACCAAACTGCTGAACTTGGGGAAACATCAGGGCCTTATTGCTGGTTTTAAACTTCACGAGTCTGGTCAGGCCTTGGAATAGTCTCCCATGTTTCGTCCTAAAGCTTCCGGGGTTTTCAAGGAATCTGTTCAACAGATGGAGAGGTTGACTTACCCATATGTAAGTCAAGTTTCAACTTGTTTTGGTAAACCTCTTTCAGTCTTACAGGAGTTAAAGCCGGCTGAGCTAAATGAGAAGGTTTGTGCTGAAGTGCTTGATTCCCTTTCCAAGAAGCGTTCTCGTTCAAGGGATAGTGAGGATACCTTTTCAGAAGATCCCGATACTTCCAAGGACGCAAGCCTCGAAGGTTCAGCAGTTGTTGATGATGGTGGTTCAAAGGCCAAGAAAGCGAAGAAGGCCAAAAAAGGTAAGGGTAATGGTTTTGGGGCTTCCAAGCCTCTTGCTGATGTTTGAACAATGCATTCATAGCTTTCTTAGCACCTTAAAACAATTTCATGGTCTGTATTTCCTTTTAAACAATCTAGGTTTTGCAAAAACCCTTAAGGTTTCTATTGATGGTTGTTAGCCTTAGTGGCTATTTGAACAATTTCCCTGTTTACAAACCGTTAAGGTTTGGTTATGACTTGTTTGAATATTTGGGAGCCTTTAAGGCTTCTTATGTTATGCTATTAACTTTCTACTACTTGCCTTTTTTTGTAAAAATGTAGCTGTATTTTTCTGTAAGGCAGCTTTGTTAGTTACTTATAGCTTGAAGTCTTCAAGGCTTCTAGCAGTTGGTTGTCCTTTATGACTTGGTGCTTTGCTTTGTATTTTTGATTTCGAGTTGTATACAACTTTTTATTGTCGTGTTGTTGTTTTGCCCCTTTAGTTGTTTTTATGTTTATGTAATTGTCTTTGTTGGTTTTGTGTTGTCTTTATGTTTTTTTTTATACCTTGAAGGGTTCAGTGCTGCAATCACTTAGCCTTGGTATTTTTAACAAGAAGACATAGCACCTATCCTATCTAGCACTTTTCTTGGTTTGTTTTTGGTTCGTAAGCCTGTTGATAATGATTTGTTTTCAAGAAATTTTTCTAAGGCTTAAGGAACATTTGGTGAAGGCTGCTCAGACCCGTCTATGAGACAAGTTTGTTTTTTGATAAGTCTCATGGAGTTGTATTGATTTAGGAACTCACCCCTTATATAGGTTTATTCAACCCTTGAACCTATTGAGCGATATGGCCTGGGAGCTCATCCCCTTACATGGCCCTAGCCATAGAGTTTTTTACTAGGTGCTCAACCTGATTTTAGGATAGAAAGACAAATTTGATAAAACATCATCATTCATTCAAGAGATATTGTTTTACAAAAAATGGAGCATGGGACAACTTTTGAAATACAAACTAAATTTTCTTGATCAGACATGGAACCTTTTAAGGGTCTTGCCATTCCAGTGTCTGGGAAGCTTTTTACCCTCCGCGTCGGCCAGTTTATAGGATCCACCTTTGTAGGCTTCAAGGATTGTGTATGGCCCTTCTCATTTTGGGCCAAGTTTTCCTTGGTTCTCTTTTTTGCTAGCCTCATTGTTTCTAAGTACGACGTCTCCTGGCTTGAAGCGTTCATGCTTGACTCTTGTGTTGTAATAAGCTTTCATTTTTTGTTTGTACTTGGCTTCTTGAATAGCAGCTTGATCACGTGTTTCTTCGAGGAGTTGAAACTTCAACATGGTCTCTTTGTCGTTTGCTTCGGGATCCATGTTGAGTGTCCTTTGAGTCACAACTCCTATTTTAGTTGGAATCACAGCTTCTGATCCGAACACCAAGCTGTAAGGTGTTCTTTTATGGCTTGTTTTTTTCGTTGTTCGTATAGCCCATAGAACATTTCGCAACTCTTCGAGCTAATTGTTTTCATGCCTTCCCAATCGGGTCTTGATTCCTTCAACAATGCTCCGATTCATTCTTTCAACTTGGCCATTGGATTGTGGGTATGCAACTGAGCTGAACACCTGAGTTATTCTAAATTCCTTGCACCAAGTGCTAAAAGGCTTCTCAGCAAATTGTTTCCCATTATCCATGACCAACACTCCTGGTAGCCCGAATCGACAATTGACGCTTTCCCAAACGAAGTCGATGACTTGTTTGCCCGTGAGTTTTGCAAGTGGTTTGACTTCAGGCCACTTGGTAAAGTAACTATGGCCACCAATAAAAATTTTACTACACCATTGGCTGGTGGGAATGGACCAACAATATCCATTCCCCATTTGTGAAATGGCCAGGCTGAAGATATCGGGAGAAGATCATGTTTGGGGCTCTTGGGCACCGGTGCATGTATTTGACAAGCTTCACATTTTCTTAATTGTTTGGTGGTGTCTCGGTGCATGGAAGACCAAAAATACCCGAGATTCATCAGTTTAGCAACCATCGTCCTTGCTCCAAAATGAGCTCCAGATATCCCCTCATGAACCTCTTTGACCAGGTACTGGCTTTGTTCCGGGCCAACACATCTCAGTAATGATGCAAGATAACCCTTTTTGTAGAGGATTTCACCTTGCAACACATACTGCCTAGATTTAATTCTAACCCTTTCAGCCTCTGTTTGGTCACCGGGTAACTCACCGTTTTTGAGGAATTTCTTGATAGGAGTCATCCAATTGGGGCCTTCTTCGGTGATTACATCTTGAACCTCCAATTCTTGAATTGAGGGAGTTTTCAACACCTCCACCAATACCTTTTTGGTAAGATGGGCAAAGGTGAGAGAGGCAAGTTTGCTCAAGGCATCGGCTCTCTTGTTTTGAGACCTTGGGACTTGTTTGATGGTACATGCTTGGAATGTGTTCATCAATTCCTTGGACTTTTCTTTGTACCTCTTCATGTTGGGTTCTTTTGCAACATAATTGTCATTGACTTGGCTTGACACAAGCAACGAGTCTGTGAAGACTTGAAGCTTTTGAACCTTCATTTCCTTGGCTATCCTAAAACCAGCTATCAATGCTTCGTATTCAGCTTCATTGTTTGTGGTCTGGAATTCAATGCGAAGAGCGTATGTAAATTCTAGACCTTCAGGGTTGATTAAAATGAGCCCCGCTCCTGACCCTTCAACGCTTGAAGCTCCATCAGTAAATAGCTTCCAGGCTTCAGGGTCAGAAGGTTCAGCGGTAGTTGTATTAACTTCCGTGACGGCTTGCTTTGGGACTTCCACAATGAAGTCGGCCAAGACTTGGGCTTTGATAGCTTTTCTTGGGACATAGGTGATTTTGTGTTCACCTAGTTCCACAGCCCATTTGGCTAACCGTCCTGAATTTTCTGCCTTTTCAAGCACACTCTTGATGGGTTGGTCGGTGACCACTTGTATAGGGTGTGCTTGGAAATACCTTCGAAGCCTTCTAGCCGTTTGGACTAGGGATAGAGCAAGTTTTTTCAGAGGAGGATACTTGATCTCTGCTAGTTTTAAAGTTTTACTGAAGAAATAGACGGGTACCTGAACTTTGTCTCGTTCGATGGTTAAAACCGCGCTTATTGCTTCTTCAGCAACCAAGAGATAGACAGAGATCAGCTCTCCTGTTTCCGGGGCTGCAATATCTGGAAGTGAAGCCAGGTGTTGCATCATCTGGTTGAAAGCTTTTTCTGCTTCCTTAGTCCACTTGAAATCTTTTTTGTCAGAACACCCTTTAAGCGTTTTGAAGAAGGGCAAAGATTTCTCAGCCAGTTTTGAGGTAAAACGCTTCAGAGCCGCAAGCTTTCCATTCAGACATTCCACTTTCTTTTTGCTTTGAGGGGACCTGGTTTCAAGAACGGCCTTGACTTTGTTTGGGTTGGGCCTTTATACTTTGTTTTCCCACAATATGCCCCAAAAATTTACCTTCTTCGAACCCAAACGAACATTTTTCAGGGTTGAGTTTCATGTTAACCTTTCTCAAGTTTTGGAAAGTTTCTTGTATGTCGTCAAGCATTTGGTATTCTGTTTTGCTTTTGATTACCAAATCGTCGACATATGCTTCCATGTTTTTGCCAATTTGACTAGCAAAAGCTTTATCGACCAGGCATTGGTAAGTTGCACTTTCATTCTTGAGGCCAAAAGACATCTTTTGATAGCAAAATATACCTTTATCCGTGTGAAAAAAACGGTTTTCTCTTCATCCTCTTCTTTCATAAGGATTTGATGGTAACCCTTGTAGGCATCAAGGAAACACTTGAAAGGGTAACTAGTGAGAGATTCAACCTTGAGATCAATCTCCGGCAAGGGGTAACAATCTTTTAAGCAAGCCTTGTTCAAGTCCTTGAAGTCGATGCACATTCTCCAAGAGTTGTCGGGTTTTCAAACCATGACTGGGTTTGCAACCCAGGATTGATATTTGACTTCCCGGAGAATCCCAGCTAGAACAAGGTTTTCTACTTCTTGGCATGCTGCCAAGCTTCTCTCAGGGGCTAGACTTCGTTTCTTTTGGACAACAGGCTTGACCTTAGGTGGTATCTTCAGCTCATGTTCAGCAATGCTTCGAGGTATACCCGTCATGTCCTCCGGGCACCAAGCAAAGATATCGCTATAATGTACCAGCAGTTTTTCAAGGTATGAGAGGGTTTCTTGGGAGAGGCTTATATTAACCCTTATCCTTTGTTCAGGATACTTGGGGTTTATGATCAGCCCTTGCTTGTCACTTTCATTCTTTGAACTTTCTCCTTCAACCATGTAGGCCTCTTGAGTGGGTTGAAGGGTTGGAATCCCTCTCTCGGTAGGGAACTTCACCGTGCCATGACCAACTAAGACAGCCAAGTAGAATGCACATTGTCCCGGCCTCCCTATGATGACATCATAGTTGGAAGGTATGTTGATAACCATGAAGGTAAGAGGTTGAACTCTTTCCATCTTGCCTTCACTGAAACGGACATCAAGGGTTAGTTGCCCTAAAGGCTTGAGGGGTATGTCGGCAATACCTTTTATAGAGGTTCCGGACGGTTGAAGCTTTAAACGTTCCTCATTACTCAAACGATTGAAGAACTTTTCAAACACGATTTCGGTAGCTGCACCTGTGTCTATGGTGGCTTTGCTTGTCTTCAGTGTACCCACAGTTACTTCAACTACCAGGGGGTTTGAGAGTGGATCCTTTTTCAACGGCGGGAAGCAGACACACTGAAGCTCCCAAGCTTCCAACCGTTGTCGTTTGTGGGAAACCTTTTCATCGAAATCCACCATGTTAACCTCCTTGCTTTTACCTTCGGCTATCTTGTCCCTCACCCCTTTCACCAAGTGGGCTAGTTCCCTGGACTTGACAGCCTCCTCGATTCTCTTTTTGAGTTGAAAGCAATCGTTAGTATGGTGACCCTTTTCCTCATGAAATTCACAGAACTGGGTGGAATTTTCATTCCTTTTACTCTTGGGTAGAGGTCGAGGAGGTCGGAAGCTTTGTTTCACTTCCTCTGTAGCAAGGATCTCCTGTGGGGTTTTTATAAGAGCTGTAAAGTTTACGGTCTTCTCCCTGCTCGGAGGGTTCCAACCTTCAGGCCTTCGTTACTCGGAGGATCTCCTGTGCCAAAGGGAGCACAGACAAAGCTTGTTCCCATGTAGTTGTGGCCGGAGGTGAAAGGCTTGTAACAGGAGATTGTAGCAGTTGATCCAAAGTTAGCTTGTGCCCCAATGGAGCACCGGTTGCAACTGGTTGGGAAGAAAAGAGTGGAAAAGACGTTGGATCCGGCCTCGTGTAAGTGTATGGACTAGGATTTGGAGGTGGATGGCTGGGACCTGCCTCATTCCTGGACATGACTGGTTGTGAGCTCGTAAAAGGAAGAGTTGGAGGTGCAGGGGATAACGATGGCTCTGGCTCGTCATAGTCCAACCGAATCCTTACTCCATTGTCTCTTTCCCTACTCACGTATTGGTTAAGGAGAGACCTTAACTCTAGGAAGTTGTTAGCGACCCCTTCAGGGGTAAGATCAACACGTGAGGGGGTATTAGAAGCACCGACGTAAGGGGATGGAATCCCTGATTGTGACGGAGTCGGTGTTTGGAAAGTGAGGAACTCGGGGTATGTTGCTCTAGTTGGAGTGCTCCCTGGTGTTGAGAAGGAAGTTGGTATAGCCACATGAGTTTAGCTAGTGCTAGGGGTAGAGGTACGTGGGACTTGGTTTACCTCTCCCGGAGATTCACTTTCCGACATGATGATTTTTGAGAGAATGGAGTTACACTACTGGTCTTTTGAGGAAAATAAGTGGCGTAGCCCCACGGTGGGCGCCAACTTGTTGATGCAACAAATACAAGACCAATGATAGTAATTAGTCTGGTTAAGCAAAAGGCTTGGAGGGTTCCGGTTTGCCTAACACAGGTCGTGGGGTCCCCCCACGTTTGCAAGACGTGGAGAGAGGTTCACTAGTTATGTTTGTTGTTTGTTCAAGATCTTCGGCTGAAAGGTGTTCAGCCTTTGATGCAAGAGCAATCAGATTGTGTGTGTTGATGTGAAGAAAAGAGACTTGTATGAAACAAGTACTCGAAAGACAAGAAGGAAGATCAGAGATCCCAAGAGATCTGAGCTGGTCCAGAATGTTTGACATGCACTTAATGAAGTGTCATTTATAGAGGAAGAGATTACTCAAAGGGGAAACCTTTGACCAGTGAACCCTGCTTGCAGTGGAGGACTTACCCTTTTAGGGGTTGAAGCGTTTGGACCTGCGGATAAAATAGTACACCCTGTACACACGTTTTGCTTTTGCGGCTGGGAGAGTTGTTCACGTAATCAGTGAAGTGGCTGATTACTGTACACGTGCTATCTACCTTAGTTCCCGGGCTTTAAACCTTTGAACATTTTAACCCTTCAAGCTATCATGTATTCTCAGTCATTTTATTGAGGTTTGAGCTACCCACGTCATCAATATTAATCTAAAAGTTACGTTGGTCAAAATGATGCTTTCAAATGTATAGATAATATATCCACCTTTTGAAGGAAAAAAAAATGATTCAGACTTTTATGCAATAAAATAAAGAGTATAGTATACAGACAGTACCTGTAGTTTTCCAAAATTTTGGATTTGGTCCTAAGCTTTCCAAAAGTACACGGATAGTCCCTATGATTTGCACTTTATAGCGCATTTACTTCTCAGCTTTTGCCAAAAATACATGCATGGCCCCTGTGGTTTGCACTTTGTAACGCATTTGGTCTCTAACTTGGACCTCCTAAAACCGTCATATTTGTTGCATTGGGACTAAATGCGTTACAAAGTGTAAACCACAGGGACCATATGTGTACTTTTAAAAAACTAGGGACCAAGTCCAAAATTTTGGAAAACCACAGGTACTATCCATGTACAGGACTCTAAAATAAACTTATGATGACTTGCGATCCATCTAACGCGTTGGACATTAAACACAACCAAATCAACCACATTCATAATCATAACTTCATAAACGGTTCACCGTTTCCACTTCTAGTCATATTTAATACGAAATTCACATTAAATAGTCATGAGCACTCACGAAGAACGGGGTGGTGGAGGATAGACATCTGGAACCAAAAGCGTAGGATAGAAAAGACCCATAGGTGCCACCTGTTCCAATAGATTACAAAGAATTAGTTGCAGTTTAAGAGCCAGAACTTTGCTAAACCTAAAATTTTATATTAAAACCGTCAAGAGTACTACATAAATATGTTAAATTTTGTTTATTGTAGATTTTCCCTACAGCTTCAACTATAATGTTTTGATTTCTTATCATTATAAATGCGTGGTTAATTAAACTTTTATATTAGTTCTTTATAAGTGTTAAGTTATTATTTTTTTTTAACAACAAACTAACATACTTGTCTGATTACTCTTATATTTGCACCTTGCACAATCAAAATCTACTACCACATAGCTAGAGGTGAGACACCTTACCATCACACCATGTCTTTTTTTTTTTTACGAAAACTTGAGGAAGTTGGAGTCTCGTCTTTGTTGTTATTAACGTTTCTCCATAGATGACTTCCTATGTATTTTTGGAGTAAGGATTACTATATATGTCATACCCTCAATTTCCACATGCGGAGTATTACCGCAAGGCGTATGACTGACCAGGATCCAGCCACCAATCATATTGAACATTTAAAGTAATATAGTTCATCAAACCAATACGATTAGTGACTACCAAAGTTTAAGTCCAAAGGTTCTTAAGTTCAAAGCAACAATTTAAGTAAGTAGCGGAAGCATAGGTAAAATAGTTTAAACATAAGTTCATAGTTCATAATTATTAAAGAACCCAACACGGGTTAAGACGGCCACTACACTTCCCTAAGCCAAAAGCTCCAAAGTCACTGAGTACCTTCAAAGCATGTAGTAGGGTGTCAACATAGAGTTGGCGAGTTCACGAGTTTGTCCAGTTTTAATTCCAAAAACTTGTTCAAGTAGTTAAGTTATTCATTTATATCATGCCATGGGGAGCTACCCCATATGTAAGCTACTAAACTCTATAGGCATACCGAAACTATCGCACTTAAGTTGTTGTTGCCCCGTTTGTCAATGTCTATCATCATTGACGGTTGCCGAGGACTATTAGTTTACGCCCGTCCACTTAAGGCACGGTGTGAGGTTAGTGAGACCTAAATAGCGCTATTTAACTAATATCCCGTTCCCCTGGCCCCAGTGACTAATCGGTATAGTGAAGTGGGGACTTGTGATAGAGTGTCGTTTAGTACACTTGTTGAATCTAATACAAATAGTAATTAACTGAGCGTCCCACACTAGGGGAGAAAAGTTGGTTTGTATCCCACACAAGGAGATGGCATTGTTTGTTCCGTTTCCCAACCACCGGGAACGCATGCTTTTAGTAAGAGTTGTGAACTCACCTCGGTTTGCTCGGCAGACAGTTTACTTGGTTAGGTATGCTGGTCAACCACATCCTATTATGGTTACCAGTATAGGTCAGGTTTGGGTACAAATATTTCACGTATATCCTACACGTGTCTAAAACACAGCATGCATGTCATACTAGCATATACTGTATTGCGCCTATCCTAACACATGAACAGTTAAACAGCAACAGTAATACACAGGCCAAAAACATAACATCAAATTATGCGGCCCAATAACTAAGTAAATCAGTCCACTCGAAACCATGAGGTCTCGACTCGGGAACAAGAGATCTCGAGTCGCAACCTTAGGGTTTCGAGTCACAATTAGATGGTCTCGAGTTGTGCACTTCTAAGTCGCAACTTTGAGGTCTCGAGTCAGGCTTTGAGTTGAGATCAGGAGATCTTGAGTCGCAACCTACCTGGTCTCGAGTCCCCTGAAGTGTGTGGTCTGGTCTCGAGTTGTCACTAAGTGGTCTCGAGTCGCAACCATGGGTTTCTACTCGCAACCCTTGCCGATGCTTCTAGAATCCTCAGATCAGTACTACCTAATCAAATTTCATTAACATGTACTATCCAATCAGATTTCATTAACATGTTTCCAATACCGTACACTCCTAAATTCAGATCAAATGCACCTTTATTCAAATATTCTTAACACGGTCAACCAGTTCATCAGATTCATCATTCATCAAAATGGATCTAACACTAAAACTTTCCATCAAAACATATAAACATGTTCACAAACATCACCGTAACACATATCATGAATATCATCGAATCATCACTATTTCATTCATAACATCCATGCTCATTATGACATGAAAAACCTCAATTTGTCCCATTATCTTACAAGTAGGAAGAACATCAAGACACTCATTGATCATACATCATCATACAACAGAAATACAAACAGGTCATGTTATCCAATGCTAGAATCATTCATTAAATTAAATGCCTTCATCACACCTTATTATTCAAACACAGACACTATCAAAACAGTTGGTAGGTTCTCATAAGACACTATCACATTTACCACCTAAACCTTCAAACAAGTAAGACACACTACTAAAATCATCAAGCAATCATCTATAATGCATATCATCATCAAAAAGTCAAAACATAGCATACTAACCAGAGGTTATGTTATGTGGTGCAAGAGTGTGCGAGGATGGATGATGGATCGAGCTTCAAAGCCTTCACCTTCCAGCCGGTTTCTTCGAGAAGAGTGTAGGGTGTTTGGTGTGTTTTAGGGTTTTCTAGAGAGAGAATGGATGAGAGTGAGAGGGAGAGAATAAGATATTTTTTTTGGGGATTAGTGAGTGATAATTGCCTTGTCCAAAAATGGAATTGTCGGCTGGATTATCGGTTTTATACCCCTCCAAGATGCCGCACCCTAAGAGGGTTTCGAGTGGGCCTGTTGGGAGGTTGGGCCAGATCCTGTGGGTTTGTAGCCCACTTGTTTTGAGTCAGTAGATCCCGAGTTGAGACCGGGTGGTCTCGAGTCGGAACCGATGGTTTTGACACACATACCAAGCAGACATGATGTGCACCTTTTATATATATAATACTTATATATTGCACATATTAATTACATATAATTCACATAACACAATAACTGTAGGTCTGGCTAGGGGGGGATCTAGTCGCCTAATCCTTGTGTACAAACCAACCCGGTTGTGCGGAATCCAACCGAGATAGCAAACCGAGATCGAACACGACAATGATAAACACGAGACTCAACGATTAACACCACTGTATTAATACTTGAAAAACAGTTACAGCTCAATGTTTACAATGCTCTCTGTAAACTCTCTCTCTAGTTCTCTCGTGTGTGTTCTATGCTCTCACTTGTGTCTCCATCTAGTTCTGTGTTGAGACTGTCTATTTATAGCAACAGACACCACGAAACAGACTTGGCCAATCAGAACTTGGCGAAACATATGGAACAATGACGAAACGAAAGATTGATGACGAATCAGATTCATGGTCGAGGAAACAGCTTAGTTTCGTCGACTTCATTCCTCTTTCGTCGTCTTTGGGTTTGGGCCCAAAGATTGAGGCCCATCTTTCCTTTTCGCCGACTGTTATAAGCCCATATGATTGTTTTGATGATCTTGTTTCAGCCTATGGACTAAGCTCAAGTCCTTTGTTCCTTTGGCCCATGTTTGATCTTAAAGCAGAATGACGGAGGAATGCCGTTGCCCGAGCCGACATGCGACAAGTCGAGTCGCGTCCACAAACATGTATCAACAAACTCCCCCTTGGACGCTACTCGCGGAATTCGCCTTTCATGTCTTCTATGTTGGAGGATCTTCAAAGTCTTCACGTCTTGAAAGCAGAGAGTGTATCAAAAAACTCCCAGTTACATGTAGGAAGTGTGTTGACAAACTCCCCATTAACATAAGCTCCCCCTTGAGTTATGCTCGTGAAAGACTTGATCTTCAGTACTTGAGATCCTTGTGGTGTTGATGATGGCCAGCGGCAACTCGATCATCTTTGTCTTTTGAGTGCCTTCACGTCGTGTCTTCATTCCGAAGCTTGTCATCGACCATGTTCTCCTTGCCTTTAGAATCTGCACATGCAAGAAATCTAAACGCGTAATGAGAACAACTGCTTGGAATATAGTAACATAAACAAAAGACACACATATGACCATTTCTCAATCAACTACCGTCCGACAGTTTGAAAGTTTAATAAATTTGTCAATTTTAGTTTTAACTTTCAAAACTTGCAAATTTCGACCGTTTATGAAGATTTAGTCAATTCGGTTTTCGTTCAGGTTTCAGGTAACGAAGACTCGAGATCCAACATCGTACGATCGAAAATAAAATAGAAATAAAATCTTTTTAGCTTTTAGAAAGTTTATATTAAAACACACCTAAAATCTTTTTGGTATTTTTGAATATTTCAAACGTAAAGACAGAAAGCAGTAAATAAATATATACGGAGATGCAGAAATTGAAAGCAGTAAATAAATATTTACAGACATTCTTTTTGCGAGTTTCGAGGGTAAGAGAATCATATCAGTGTACGGTCAAGCCAAAACGCTCTTGTTGTTCAATTAGTTAACATTAAGATAAGCATCCTATAACGATTATCGGTATTGTTGTCCACATAAGCTCAACTTATCAGATGTAATCAAGTCGAGGGGATACGATTAGTGTATGATTTATACCTACCGACTGGTGTTCATCCACATCACGACACATTCCCGTATCAAGGTATGCACGAGGATTTCATCTTACCGGTGAGTATACCGATTATCATCTGTTTGACCGTATATGATGTGAGATTCTCACTTATTTTGTTTTGAAAACAAGCCCTATATGATATAATCACTTATTGACGAGGAACTTGATTTTCGATGCATGAAGGGCACAGGAGCAAGTCCGTGAACAGGTCAGTACTTTCGTACAGCAGAGAGACGAACTTGACTCCCGGAAAAATGTGATATTTTATCACTTATTTGAGGGACATGTGATTGTTGATCACTTATTGAGGTCGTATGCAGTATGTACATGTATGTATAGTATCATGGAAGATCTAGACTTTCGTCCCCGTTATTTTTCGGTAAAAGAAACAACCATGATACCCAGATGATAAGCAGCATAAAGACCGAATATCTCAGAACCTCGGCAATCTATCAAACGAAATTTCGGTACTAAGACCATATGCCAATGAATGGTTCCCACCTGGTCTTCAGTCGATTTAAGATTTATATGTAAGGCCTCCTTATCCAAGATCTCACTCAGCTAAAGCAACCAACAGGTGTGCGGAATCCACCTGATGATCAACCACTGTAGATGAAACAATAGTATGCAAAGATTGATGAGAGAAATCAAGAATACACAGAGTATTCTTGATGATGCTGATGAATGACGTCACACACACAGTAGCCGCCAGACAACACACACACAATGATTAGGGTTAGGTGCACAGAATTTCACACAGAATCGCCACCTTGTCTATTCCACATAAAGGTATATATACAAGGTAAAGCCCGGACTATCAAGACACACTAGAAAGCCCGGACAACAAAATACACAAGACAAAACTCTGAACTTTATCCCTATACAAAACTCAGACAAAGTTCCTAGCCTTAAACCCCTGACAATTATCCTAGACATAAACCTCAGACAAAAGCCTTGACACAAAACTTGGACAAAGTGTCCCTAGGATAAATTGGGACTATCTTTCCCTAGGATAAAACTAGGACTAACTTTCAACAAATGTACAATAAAAACCCTATAGAAAGGGAGACATGCACTTATCACCTAAAGTGCATTAACAAACTCCCCCTTGATCAGTGCATGGTCTTCATTGGACTTGAGATCTTCATCCTTTCATTGGTAACATAGGAGTCATGCACTTATCACCTAAAGTGCATTAACAAACTCCCCCTTGATCATTGCATGGTCTTCATTGGACTTGAAATCTTCATACTCTCTTCGAGAACTCGCTGCCTGGATTTTCACACAGAACTGGACGACTTTGATGTATTGATCAGCTAACGCTTGATCTTCTTCAAAGGAATGCAACGGCAGACGTCTTAGCTTCTTCAAATCTTCCATCTTGAGATGAGCGATCCAGACGCACACAGCTTCTGCAAATCTTCCATCTTGGGATGACCGATCCAGACCTGAAACACTTAACCCCGGATTAAGAAACTTAACCCACGAGACACTCGGCCCAAACCCGGATCCCAACACTAAGTTCCAATATCCCGGAATCAACAAATGAAATATTAAACAACCAATATTTAATAATTTGTATTTCAAAACACGATCACTCAGAACAACTTACTTCAAACTAATACTTTTGGAAACATATCACAACTTGGAAGCAGATTTACCGAAACACCTTAAAATGACGTGATTACCCACACACTTAGATGGATCTTGCACGACCGATTTTTATACAAAAAGACTTATTTTAAGATTACCTAACTTGATGTTTAACACCTTATTAAAGAATGTTCACAACCCTTAGAGAATTTTCAAAATGATAACTCGCACATAGAAACAAGAAAGCAAAATCTTTTTGATGTTTTTGAATTTTTGACTGAATATAGAAATTAAACCTACGAACGTATTTACACTAATTATCTTTTTGTGAAATCGGAGCAAAGGGATCATATCGGTTTTTCTGTCATTATCCAACACAAGAAGCATAGATTATCAGTTTAAGCTCTTAGAATGATATTAACAGTTCAAGACGTTCAACGGTATTGTGGTCCACTTAAGCTTTAGCACGCTTTCGAACACTATTTTCGAGATATGCGATTAAGTGTTTTAATAGCTGACTGTAAGTATGTTTACCCACCTCAGAATATACTCCCGTATCAAGGTATGCACGAGAGATCATCTTACTGGTGAGTATACCATTTATCATCTGTTTTGACGTATAAGCTAATGTGAGATACTCACTTATTTGGGATTGAAAACAAGTCCTTTGTGATAGAATCACTTATTGAGGAGGAACTTGAATTTCAGATGCAAAGGGCACAGGAGCAAGTCCGTGAACAGGTTAGTACCATCATACAGACAAAGAGACGAACTTGACTCCCGCATGATTTTGTGGGACATGTGATTGTTTATCACTTATTTGGGTCGAATGCATCATGTATTAAAGATATTTACACGTATGTATGGTATCATGGAAGATCTAGACTTGCGTCCCCGTTATTTCCGGTAAAAGAAACAACCATGATACCCAGATGATAAACAGCATAAAAATCACGTATCTCAGAACCTCGGCAATCTATCAAACGAAATTACGGTACCAAGACCATATATCCGAGAGATGTACCACACAAGTTACGCAGTTCATTATGTTTATATACCAAAAACAGGTTCTTATTGACGCGTAAAACCTACCGAAGCAACGTATAATGAAGCTGTTACAGTTAACGATTAATTTTATATATTACTATAATCCTGCACCAGATACGACTAACCGATGTACTATCATTTCCCTTATATCTCAACACGACTTCATTTTATATTTTTCAAATGTTTTTGTATTTTTCTTAAAATTTATCCTACAACTAAGTAAAATATTTTTGTAGTTTTTCAATTTTTCGAAAGCGGTAAGAACTGTACAGAAAAGATAAAATAAAGTTTCTATGCGAGTTTTGAAAGCATTTTACTCTGGGTTGATCATGCCAATCATTCGGACCAGATTTTCAAATCTAGCCCGATCGAATGTTTTCGTAAACAGGTCGGCAAGATTATCCAAGGTGCCTACCCTAACCATTTCTATTAAACCCTTCTCAGCATAGTCGCGAATGAAATGATGCCTAACATCTATGTGCTTAGTGCGTGAGTGATTAATTGGATTGTTAGTTATGGAAATGGCAGAGTTGTTATCGACAAGAATAGGAGTTCGAGTAAAATTCAAACCGTAGTCCCTCATTTGTTGCTGAATCCACAAAACCTGAGCACAGCAGCTTGAAGCAGCAATGTACTCGGCCTCGCACGTGGATAACGAAACTGCAACTTGCTTTTTGCGTTGCCAAGAGACAAGACGGTTCCCAAGAAGTTGTGCGCCGCCAGAGGTTGACTTTCTGTTCATCCGGCACCCTCCAAAATCTGCGTCCGCATACGCCATCAAATCCAGACCACCTTCAGCTGGATACCACAATCCAAGCTTAGGCGTCCCTTTTAGATATCTGAAATGCGCTTGACTGCTTTCAAGTGAGACTCCTTCAGAGTAGATTGGTACCTAGCACACAAACAAACAGAGAACATAATATCTGGTCGTGAAGCGGTAAGATACATCAATGAACCTATCATTGCTCGATATAGAGTCGGATCCACTTTAGGATCTTTCACATCATCGGATGAAAGCTTGATATTTGTCGGGAGAGGCGTGTCATAGGGTAAGCTATCTTCCAATCCAAATCTTTTTAGAATCTCGTGGACATACTTCGTCTGATGCACATACGTCCCGGTTTTCCCTTGACTCACTTGAAGACCTAAAAAGAAAGATAACTCGCCCATCGTGCTCATTTCAAATTTGGACTTCATCACCGCTTCGAACTCACGACACAATTCTTCATTTGAAGAACCAAAAATTATGTCATCAACGTAAATTTGCACGATCAGAAAATCTCCCCCTTTCTTCAAAATGAACAGTGTGGAGTCAATCGCGCCACACGAGAACCCATGCTCCAATAGATGCTTTGACAACGTCTCGTACCATGCTCGAGGGGCCTGATGGAGACCGTAGAGAGCCTTGTCCAACAAATAGACCTTGTTGTCTAACCCTGGAGCTTCGAAACCCGGTGGTTGGGACACATACACAGTTTCATGCAATTTCCCGTAAAGGAAGGCGCTTTTTACATCCAACTGATAGACTTTGATACGCAAGTGTGCAGCAAAGGCTAGAAACAAACGAATAGCTTCCAGTCTTGCCACTGGTGCATAAACTTCGGTATAATCAATCCCTTCCTCCTGATTGAAGCCTTGAACAACCAACCATGCTTTGTTTCTGACAACGACACCCTTATCGTCTTTCTTGCACTTGAAAACCCATTTCGTGTTGATTGCATGTTGGCCCTTAGGAAGATCGACCAAATTCCACACCTTTAACTTGTCGAACTGAGCTAACTCTTCTTGCATCGCCTCACACCAAGAATTATCCTTCAGAGCCATTTGATAGTTCTTCGGCTCTATCTGAGAGATAAAACATTCATGGAGGCTAAGATTGAAGATTTCTTCTTTCTTGATAGCAGAGAACAGACATTGCATCTCTGAAATACTCCTTCGCGTTTGCACTCCCGCATTTGGATTCCCAATAATATTATCAACAGGATGATGAATATTTGTTCTTGGAACTGGAATTGCTGGAGCTTGAAGATTGTTTCCCAAATTCGATTGAATCTCCCCCTCAACATTTGCATTACTACTAGAAGCTTGATCATTTCCAGAAGGCGCATTAACATTTGGATATGCTGAAAAGTCAACGTAAAGATCACCACTTATAGTTTGAGCAGCTGCATTGGGGATCTGCTCAGCAACAACTTCGTTTACAATCGAAGAATCAGCGACTGGATCTCCTGAGTGAACATTCGAAGACACATTAGTAGGAATACTTGCTCTCCAGCTTGCATCCACTTCATCTTTGTTCACAAGATGTGTGTAGACAACCTCCGAATCTTCTTCTGAAACATCAGGAAGATCAAATGAGTCAAATAGTTTATCATAATCATAACCACTTTTGGGACCGAATTCGGACGGTGGAGGATCAAAACTTAAAGGAGTTATATCAAACACGATCTCCACTGTACGCTTCTTAACGTTATAAACGCGTTTGTTGGGAGTTCCATTGGCATAACCCAACTTCACCAACTTCCCCCATTTTAGGAGTATCTTTGGTGCGTTTGATAACACACTTAATCCCAAAAGGCTGAAAACCAGATAAGTTCGGTTTCCTATTTTCAAGCAATTCATAACACGTTTTATCTTCTCTTTTGACAGTAAGCACATGATTTAACACATAACATGCAGTGTTTACCGCCTCGGCCCAGAAGAAAATTGGCAATTTTGATTCAGAAAGCATAGTGCGGGCCGCCTCAATCAGGGTACGATTCTTCCGTTCTGCAACTCCGTTCTGTTGAGGAACATATGGAGCGCTGAACTGATGAATTATTCCCATTTCCCGACATAACTCATCCATATAATGATTTTTAAACTCAGTGCCATTGTCACTTCGGATTTTCTTAATAGGAAGTGAATAATTTTTCTCAAGTTGTTTGAATAAATCTCTTAAAATACCAGCAGTTTGATCCTTTGTTTTTAAGAAAAATACCCATGAGTAACGTGAGAAATCGTCAGTGACAACTAAGCAATAAGACATCCCACCAATGCTAGCAACATGGATCGGGCCGAAAAGATCCATGTGAAGCAATTCAAGTGGTTTTAGGATTGAGTTAACTGTTTTCGGTTTATGAGGCTTTCGTTTGATTTTTCCTTTTTCACATGATTCACATTTGTTGTGCATATTGAAACTACGTAAAGGAACCCCCAACACTAAGTTGTTTTTCACTAAGTGGTTCATTTTTCGCAGATGCACGTGGCCCATTCTCCTATGCCAGAGATACGATTGATCTTCAGTCGCCTTTGAAAGCAAACATGTCACCGGAGCAGACGAGCTAACCAACGGGCGCATGTCCATGACATATGTGTTGTTCACCCTTGGAGCCCTCATAACGATCCACTCTTCAGGAACAATAAATCCCGGACGCAAAACGAAACAAGCTTTATCAGTGAAAAGCATCGTGTACTTGTTATCACAGATCTGAGAAACCGACATCAAGTTATGCTTTAGTTCTTCAACGTAATTCACTTTATGCAGCGTAATTTTTCCATTTGACACTGAACCCTCACCGGAGATATATCCACCCTTTTCACCGGCAAAATTCACATAACCACCACGAATTTGTTTGAAATTGTTCAATAGCTCTTTATTTCCCGTCATGTGTCTGGAACAGCCACTATCGATATACCAAATATAGATAGCTCTTTTCAGCTGCTCCTACACTCCCCAACAAGAAGATTTAGTTAGAGTGTGGGACCCAAGCCATGATGGTCTTGGGTCGTCCCGATTCATCAACATAAGAAAACTCTTTGAAATAACCATCAGTGCCATTGTGTCCTCCATTTCCATTTCGGAAATTGTTGGAATGACTCCCCGTAAATCGTGGATTATACGGAGTTGACGATCTGTTGGTATAACTAGAGTTTCCATAATCTCGGTTTCCATAGTTTTGGTATCCATAATTTTGATTCCTGGGTGGCTCAAAATTCCTACCAAATCTAGGACCATCATCGTGTCTTGAGAATGATCGTGGATGATTATCCGAATGCTGTCTATGATTTGGAAATCTGGGGGGTGACGCATTTCGGTCATTCACGAATCTGTTCTGTGCATGAGGTCTAACATAGTTGTTGCTCGAACCTCCAGAACGTTGGTCATTCTCATGTGTTTGGAAAGTAACATGATTTTGTTGTCTGTGAGGGGTTTTCTCACGAGTATCATGTTTTTGAGCTGAACTTTCCGATCTTTCACCACGATTAATATTAACTGGTTTCTCCCCATGATCCTGTTTTTGTTGTGATTTAACATTTGTTTTGACAACTGGTTTTACTTCTTGTTTAATCACTTTGCTTTTCTCAACCTTCTGATTTTTACCATTTTTCTTTTCAACATTAGCAGATTCATTTTGTGGTTTTTCAACAAAAGGTTTCTTTTGATCAGGATCAACAAGAGATTTACTCTTGTCATCAGGACAGTCTGCTGCTAAGTGTCCTTTCCCACGACACTTATAGCATTTGCGAATTTTTGCAGCATTCTTTGGACGTTCCTCATGAGTGGTCGAAGATGATGAGTCGTTGGTAGAATTTTTCGAAATTTGGTTCACAAACTGAGAGTTGGAACCAGTTTCGATTTTAACTTCTTCTTTGACAAAATCCTCCCCTTTAACAAACTCAGTTTTAGGAATATTTTTCAAAGACTTTTTAGATTTCCCACGTGACTTTGGTTTTGACTTCAGATTTTGAACTTGATTAAGCATTTCCAAAATCTTATTGTTTATCAAATTTTCAATGTTTTCAAGATTTACTTCATTTTTCTTCGAAACTCCACTCATCTTCGACTGATCTGAGTCAGTAACTTCATCTGGCTCAGATTCTGACTCACTTTGCGGTTCAACCGTCAGAGGAGTCTTTGGCACAAAATTTGCCAATTCAGGATCAATGCTTGGCATCGATGTATAATTATGGTTTACCGGTGGAGGCACTTTCTAATAACCGATGCCGAACATTTCTTCCTCAGATTCTTTGAGACGTTGCTGTTAATACAGAAATTCATCACTTCAGATGAATCCCCGAACTTTTCAATTTTTCGTTGCAAGTCTAAAATCAGATTATCTTTTTCCAAAATGATTTTGTTCTTTTCCAAAACACAATTTTGATTCATTTCAAGTTCAGATTTTAATTCCTGATTTTTAACAGTTCCCTGAGCCACAAGTCTCTCAAATTCAGAGATATCATTTTTCAGCGCTTTTATCTTAATTCTGTGTTCTTTATCCGAATTAGACAAAACAGCAATGAGTTCTCTGGATTTTTCTAAATCGGCAATTAAGTTTGTGTTATGAAGTGCATATCTATCTATCTTAGTCACAAACTCAATACATCTAGCACATCGCTTATCTACAGAAGATGATTTTACCTCAATGCCAGCCATGAATGCACATGCTTCATTTTCAACGGAGTTTTCTTCCAACCTTTTAGCTTCTGCATCCGCAAATTGCTGCATTTCAGCTGTGGAGATGTTGAACTCAAAACGTTCTCCCTTTTCTCCATCTTCTGTTTTGTTAGCCTTTTCAACAGACTCTTCATTCTCAGTAACATTACCCGAATCCAACTCTTCCCCAAGAACCTCAGCTACAACTGCAAGTTCCTCAATGCTAGTCTCTTCGACAATCTCTTCACACATTTCTTCAGCTACAACCGCAAATTCTTCAATGCTAGTCTCTTCGACAATCTCTTCACACACTTCTTCGTTGACAATTTCAGCTATAAAGGCTTGTGACACAATAGCTCCTGAAAAGTCTTCCAATGCACAACCCCAGTCGTAAGGCTCAGTCACCTTTTGTAAAGATTGAGCCACCATAGCATTGTTTGTTGAAGGTGTAAGATTTTCAGAACCACTTGGACGAGCACTTGAGTTGGAAGTAGTTGCTGAATTGTTGTGAGGTCTTGAGTTGTTTTCTTGAGAGTTGTTTTCTCTGTTCGATCTCTCCATCTTCGGCTTACGACAATCACGTGCGAAATGCCCGTAGATGTTGCAGTTGTAACATTTCACCTTTGACATGTTGACTCCCATTCGAGTCTTTGTCTGACCTCCTATGAACTTCCTACCAGTCTTCAACAGAAACTTCTTCGCTCTACGGACTAACAGTGCCATATTTAGTTGTAGATCAAGTTCTTCCATTTCGTCTTGATCTATCTGATCAAAGTCCTCATCGAGACTTGACGGTTCAACGAGCTTTCCAAGACAGAAGTTCTCGTAGGCAGTCATGAAGGACGCCAAAAGGCTCATGTTTTCTTCAATCAACTTTAAGCAGCTTGCATCTACCTTTGGAATGTTCAAGCTTGTTCCTTGAGATTTCTGAGCTCCACTTGAAGAGTACATTCCTTGATTGGAATTTGTTGTTCCACTTGAATTGACATTGTTGCTTATAAAGGCGTGTTCACTAGCTGGAACTTCATTCTCTGAATATAGGGCAACACCGGCTCCTCCATTACTACCCTTATCCGTCGGTTTTGAAGCTTTATATAACTGAGGATCTTGAATCTTCTCGAAATCGGATGCTTGATCTTCCATATTCCAAGCATAACCCTTCAGTTTTTGTATAACTTCTTCCAATGAGAGCTCCTCGTAGAGAACACCTTCCCTAATCAAAGCGGTGTACATATTCCATTCTCTGGGAAGACAATTCAGAAACTTCTCAACCTTCTCAAATTCAGTATAGATACTCTCCTGACTTCTATCAAGTTCGCTCAACAGATGATAAAATCGGTTCACAGTGTCATCAAATGATTCATTCTTTAACGCTTTAAACACAACGAATTGAGTCTTCAAACGTTCGAGTCGTCGTTTCTTGTATATTGCATTTCCTTCATAGCGTTCGATCATGCTATCCCACAACTCCTTCGAGGTACTTCTTTTACGGAAAGTATGAAGTATCGATTGTGTCATAGCCATCGTTATCATTGACATAGCTTTCTCTTCACAATCAAAGAATTTCTTTTGGTCTTCAGTGAGAGCCAAGTACGTATCAATCGTCAACGTACGTACTGGAGTAGCTCCACATCCTTTAACGATACACAACCAAATCTTGATGTCTTTTGCTCGTACATACCTTTCGAACCGCTCCTTCCACTCAGGAAAATCAAGCTCATTTATCAACAACGGTGGTTTGTCGTTACTCCCCACCTCGGCATTGTGCTTGAGGTTTTGCACCATTGCAGTCAGATTGTTGTTTGCCATTTTAGAAAACAACAGTAGGTTTCCAAGCAAAAACTGTCACTGAAAGATGTGCTAAGTCCAAAACCCAGAGTGAAGTGTCTGACTTTAATCAGAGTGTAAAAACCCAGATCACCAAAACCTGAAATAAAACACACAGAAAAACTCGGACACTACACTGTTAGGAATTTAAACTCAGACTTCCTAATGAAAGATCAGACTCACTAAGAGTATAAAATTCGGACTCTGAGGTTAAAATTCGGACACAGTGACCTTTAGACTAAAATTCGGACTCTCTAAAACTGTTAACAAAAAAAAATCGGACTCTAACTCAACTTAAAACCATATAAAAAAGTCGGACTCCTACTCTATGTAAACTAAAAGACGGACACTAAAGAGTAATAAAAGGTTAAAGACAAAACTTAAATAAAAGGCTAAAGAATTCGGTCTAAGTAAAATAGACAAAACTTGGACTAAATAAGATTAAAAAATTTGGACACATGTGAAATGGAGAAAACTTGGACTTAACAAACTAGTCAACAAAGTCGGACTTGATCAATAACAAGTCATAAAAGTCTGACTTTAAGGGACACAAGTAAAAACTCGGCTTAAACTAATATTATTAATAAAAAATTCGGACTATTATACTTCAAAGAAATTCGGACCTTAGAATCTAATTTTAAAAATCGGACTCTTTATCTAATAAAGTTCGGACTAACCTAAAACTATTATAATATTCGGACAACCTAATAACTGTGATAAATTTCGGACTAATTAAAGAAAACTTCGGACACCCTAATAACTATTATAATATTCGGACTCTAATAATAATACCTAAAGTTGAAATTCGGACTATAATACTAATAAATAAAAGTTAAACTACGGACTCTAATAAAGGTTATAAAATTCGGACTCAAAGTAAGGCAACAAGTAAAGATCGGACAGATAATACTAAATAAAAACTTAGACTCAAAAAGAACTAAATAAAAGTCGGACCTAATATAATAAAACTCAGACTATAACCTAAGAACAAAATTCGGACAAGGTAACAGAGATTTGAAACTCAGAACAGGTTCAAAAACTCAGAAGAACCAATCTCCGGACTATCTCCCCAATGTGACTTCACACTGGTTCAACAATACCCCGGAGACACAAACAAAGAACTTAAACCACGGACAAAGTTTCCAAAGATCAAACTCAGAATCTTTTTCAACCTTCAAACTCTGTAAGATGAAGAACCAAAAACCCCTGTAAAACCCAGATGAAGAACAACACTAATAATCACCAAACTACTCAAAATCCATCACCAAATCACTAGAAATGAATGAAGAATCATGAATAAAACACAAAAACTCACTAACAATCACTAACCCCTATCAAAGATGAACTTTTCTCACAAAAACCTTCAAACTAAGAAACACCTACAGTAGTATGAGCACACTGCTCTGATACCACTTGTAAGGCCTCCTTATCCAAGATCTCACTCAGCTAAAGCAACAAACAGGTGTGCGGAATCCACCTGATGATCAACCACTGTAGATGAAACAATAGTATGCAAAGATTGATGAGAGAAATCAAGAATACACAGAGTATTCTTGATGATGAAGATGAATGACGTCACACACACAGTAGCCGCCAGACAACACACACACAATGATTAGGGTTAGGTGCACAAAATTTCACACAGAATCGCCACCTTGTCTATTCCACATAAAGGTATATATACAAGGTAAAGCCCGGACTATCAAGACACACTAGAAAGCCCGGACAACAAAATACACAAGACAAAACTCTGAACTTTATCCCTATACAAAACTCAGACAAAGTTCCTAGCCTTAAACCCCTGACAATTATCCTAGACATAAACCTCAGACAAAAGCCTTGACACAAAACTTGGACAAAGTGTCCCTAGGATAAAACTAGGACTAACTTTCAACAAATGTACAATAAAAACCCTATAGAAAGG
The DNA here is from genome assembly GCA_030545235.1 of Helianthus tuberosus. Taxonomy (NCBI): domain Eukaryota; kingdom Viridiplantae; phylum Streptophyta; class Magnoliopsida; order Asterales; family Asteraceae; genus Helianthus; species Helianthus tuberosus. The sequence continues at coordinate 132,839,294 of CM060426.1, read as the reverse complement.
GAGACATGCACTTATCACCTAAAGTGCATTAACATTATATCACCCTGCACACTTTAAAATGATTGTGAGCCTACCGATACATCTTATATAGAGCTGCTTATCGTTTTTCAGTTTAGGTTTAAAGAGGTTTGGATAGACCACTGATGTACTATCATTTTCTCTTTTGCTCGCCAGGAAACTCATTTTTGTTTTTCTATTGTTTTTGTGTTTTTGAAATTTTTCGATGTTTTTGGATTTTCAAATTTGGATTTACTCCCCCTAAAATCAACAAACTTACAATAATTTAAAAACACAAAGATATTTACAAAAACGATTTTCCGATGTGGATTTTACTCTTGCTTGACCTTAATGTCGTTTACCAATAATAAAAAGTCAAATCTTGATTTGTCAAATGCTTTGGTAAAAAGGTCGGCACGTTGGTCATCGGTGTGGACCTTAACAACATCGATTAGCCTTTTCTCAAAGCAATCACGTATGAAGTGATACTTGATTTCGATGTGTTTGGTCTTTGAGTGCTGCACAGGATTTCTAGTGATCTGTAAGGCAGCAGAATTATCAACGTAAATAGGAGTAGTTAGGAATTCAAAACCGTAGTCGCGCAATTGTTGTTGGATCCATAGGACTTGGGAGCAACAACTTGAGGCAGCAATGTATTCAGCTTCGCATGTTGATGTAGCGACACAAGTCTGCTTCTTGCACTGCCATGTGACTAGGCGATTTCCCAAAAACTGACATCCAGCCGTTGTGGATTTGCCGTCGATTTTGCATCCGCCAAAATCAGAATCACTGAATGCGATCAAGTCAAAGTTATTATCCCTTGGGTACCATAGACCGGTGTCAGGGCAACCCTTCAAATAACGAAAAATCCTTTTTACAGCTGCAAGATGTGAGGCCTTCGGGTTCACTTGATATCTGGCAAGCAGGCACGTTGGGTACATTATGTCTGGTCTTGATGCTGTGAGGTACATAAGAGATCCGATCATCGCGCGGTAGTATGAGGGGCTAACAGCTTCACCCTTCAAGTCTGGATTAATTCCTTGATTTTGCTGCAGTGGGGTACCGATGGGCGTTGCGTCAGACATCTGGAACCGGCTCAAGATGTCACCAACATATTTAGTCTGATGGATGAATATCCTAGACTCGGTTTGTTGCACTTGTAGGCCCAAAAAGAAAGTCATTTCCCCCATAACACTTATCTCGAATTTATCCTGCATAATGCGTTCGAAATTCCTACACAAAACATCATTAGTAGAACCAAAAATAATATCATCAACGTATACCTGTAACAGTAGAAGATCTCCATCTTGTTCTTTGATGAAAAGAGTACAATCGATAAGACCTCTGCGAAATCCATTCTCCAGCAGATAATTAGATAAGGTTGCGTACCAAGCTCGCGGTGCTTGATGTAGACCATATAGAGCTTTGTTGAGCAACCAAACCCGATCGGGATGGATAGGATCTTCAAAACCTGGAGGCTGTTCGACGTACACCTCTTCTTCCACCACACCATGTAAGAAAGCACTTTTGATGTCCATCTGGTATACCTTGAATCCTTTGAATGAGGCATAAGCCAGAAAGATCCGAATTGCTTCCAGACGTGCAACAGGTGCATAAACTTCGTTGTAGTCGATCCCTTCTATCTGACGAAAACCTTGAACGCCTAGCCTTGCTTTGTTTCGAATAACGACTCCACGGTCATCCTTTTTGCATTTGAAAACCCAACGGGTACCAATCTTCTTATAACCAGCAGGTTTCTCTACGAGTTTCCAGACACCAAGCTTCTGGAATTGTTGCAGTTCTTCCTGCATCGCTTCAACCCAAGAGTTATCTTTCAAGGCTTCTTTCCAAGTTCTTGGCTCTTCCTGTGAGACATAACACGCGAAAGACCAATCGTTTTGTTGACCAGATTCTCGGATAGCTGCATACAAGCCTGCATTGTTGTTGTTCCGCAACATGTTTCTTGTTTGAACGCCACTTTGTACATTTCCGATGATGTTTTGTTGAGGATGGGTATCGTGAATCCTTGTTTCTGGATTATCTTGAACTGGAATATTTGTACCCAGATTGTTGAGATTGAGATCGACAACCAATTCAATACCCGGAATTGACGAAGAGGATGATGCAGTAGCTTCAGCTGTTCTAGGGACGTCCACTGGAGGTGTACCCTCTGAAGTACCATGAACTGCTGTTGCTGGAACTTCTTGATCTGCATCGAGAAATTCATCATCCTCTGAAGATTCGTTCAATTCGGTAGCATCGTGAAAATCCTCATTGTCGAGAGCATTGTTGTTCACCGAAGATGGTTCTTGATTGACAAGAATTGGATGAACCACCGGTGAAACTGTTGCATTGTCACTCTCGAAAAACATCCTTGCCGCAGCATTTTCTTCAACCGCTTCAACATTGATCGAATTGAAAAAGTCATCGTACTCAAACATCCAAGGCTGACCAGGACATTTGACTGGTAAAGTGTGCCTTTGTACTCTGACTTCAGACCATTCCTCGACCCTTTTAGTCTCTAGATTCCATACTCTTAATTTCGGGGTGGCATACCCAAGAAAGTATCCCTCAATTGCTTTTGCCCCAAACTTTCCATTAGGATCGATTATTGTACATGGAGCTCCAAACGGTTCAAGATATGACAAATCTGGTTTCCGTTTGTGAAGAAGCTCATAACAGGTCTTGTTGTGCCTTTTAACTGTAAGGACTCGGTTCAATGTGTAACATGCAGAGGCCACAGCTTCACTCCAGAATGGAATGGTGTAACATCCCAAAACGGGTTTGGTAATCAAACCGCGTTAATACTAAAAGACGGGTAAAGTACCGTTATTAGTAAAATTAACCCGATGAATATTAGGATTTAAATAAATAAACGTGATGTTAATTATAAGAAGGATAAATACTTTGAGGAAAACAAAGTATATAAAAGGCCCGAGTTGACGGGACTTAAAATATAACGGGTAGGGAAACACCCAAAAAAAAATGTATAGGTTTCGTATATATATTAAATATCGGTTATGAACAAAATAAAATAACTAGGAAGTAAATAACCTAGATAAATCACAAGTCTTGTAGTAATAAAGAAATTGGTTAAAATACACTCAATGTAAGTTGGGTGAATTAGAGGGGCCATAAGGGACAAACTAGAAACAAGTTTTAATTTAATAAAACTCTCTACACCAAAACACACACCTTGAGTGTGTGTTCTGGTCGATGTTTTCCACAGGAGCAAAGGAATTCCTTTGTTCAGCCCTAACTTGCCTAAATCCAAGAAATTGAGAGGCCAAATTAGTCCCAAATTGAAATCCAAGCTCGTATTCATGAACACCTAGTTGAAAGGGTTACAAGGTATGTGAAATTTGGTGCTAATTCTCTGTTTGAAATTCTCATGAAATTGGGAAAAACTGAAATTCAGGGTTGCATGTTTGTTTTATGATGAATTAGGAACCATATAGTGTCTAGGGACAAACCCTAGACAAATACAAGTTGAAATCATGTGAAATTTTAGTGAAACCTATGAACACCATTGTAGGTGATTAGTGGGTTATGTGTAAATTGGTGAACACTAGGATTTTGATAGTTGTACTAGTGTAAATTGAATTCTATAAAGCAATTTCAGATTTGTTGATGTTAAAATTTGTGTGGAATTGCCAAATTGATGTTAACCATGGTAAAGATAGCTAGTTATGAACTAGTTAGTAAATATGAAAAATTATGCACACTAGGTGTTTGATAAAATGCCTAAGTGAAAACTAAAGTGTTGAAAGTAGAGCGAAAACGCACGTTTGAATGATATGGTGATTTCACGTAATATGAAGTGAGAAGGGTTCTAAATATTATGTTGATTTAGACTTAATGTTGTAAACCTTGTGATTTAAAGTAGTTAACTTTAATAAGCTAAGTTAACTAATCATGAAGTCGAATAGTAGTTTCGACATAAGAAATAAGTGAGATGGAATAGTCGTGAATAATTATGACTAATCTAACCATCTTACAATTTACAATGATAGTTTGACGATTAACAAGCTAGGTGAAAGCTTGGGAACGAAGCGGGTCAAACGAAGAAAGAACGACGGAAAGGCATAATTTGGAAGTAAGGTAAGTGAAGCTTACACTTTTTGTAGAATATTTAGTTATTCTAAAAGTTTTGATTTCGATAAAAACAATATTGGGAAACATGGATTTCCGACGCAATTGACACAAGTCGGGACATACGCAAAATTTGTAAAGAACCATGATGAAGGGTAAACATGGGTAAATGGTAACATAGCCGTAAATGACAAGCATACAATGAATCTGGAAATGTTACCATATGGGGTAACTCATAATAAGGATAGGGATAACATGGTAATTTAGTCGTGTGCCAACAAATATAAGTAAAAGTTATAAGACACCCTACGGCGTAAGCCGAATTGGGTTAAATAACGAGATGGTATATATATGTATATATATATACCATTCTAAAATTCGAATGCAAAATGTTTGGTCGTTTAGACCAAACGGGTCAAAGGGTGACTTGTAGTGCCATTTGACAAATGACGACTAATAAGTATGTGTCAAGTCTTATGCTTACAGGATAATAATGGTTTATGGATTAAAATGCTACGAATTAGCATATTATAGAGGCAAGGTATCGAAACGGGTCAATAAGTTGACCCGAGCCAGGTACGTGTAAATATAGTTGTGGATAATATACTTTGTAGCCATGTTTGTAGCGAAAGCCCTTCGTAGTAAAGGAAGGGCTAATGTTGACTAAAATGCCATTGAAGGGTAAATTGGGCAAACAACCCATAAAGGTTGTTTAGAAACTTATATTATGATTTTTGTAACCTTTAGACGCGTATGAAAATAGTAAGCATAAACTATCAAGGGTTAAATGCCTTAAAATGCATATTGTCGCAAAATAGCATATTTTGAGGGGTAAAACTCGGAATAGATGGTGTAATCCCACATTCATAGTTGTGGTGGAAAAACTAATCAAAATGAACGGGTGGGATTTTGAGGCATAAAAGAAATGAGCGAAATAAGGTTAAAAAGGACATAAATACCTTTAACGGGTCAAAATAGAAGCATTAGCGAAACGGGTTAAGAATGTGTAATAACCCGTGATTTGAACCTTGTGCACTAGGAAATAACCATAATAATTTGTTTACAATAGAAACAAGGGCCACAAACAAGTTTGTTAGATGAAATCACGAACGGGTCAAAATTTGGTAATAAGGGTAATAAGCCGAAGACTTAGAAGTCTTAAATTTTGTTAATCCGAATGTTGGATTTTAACTCCATTTGATGGGGGATCAAATTACAAACACGTAGGAAGAAACGGTGGGTCAAACGGATAAGCGGATTGGAAGATACGGAAGTTTTCGTGTCAAATAACGGCAAAATGGAAAGGCTGGATGCAGGGGCCACCGTAACTTACGGTGCCACCGTAAGTTACGGTGGAGCTAATATAGTTACGGTAGTTTCTCCCTGGTTTACGGTGGGGAGATTCTCAAACAGAGACCACCGTAACTTACGGTGTCACCGTAAGTTACGGTGGAGGCCAAGTGTGGTTATTGTTTTTGGATCAAGAGATTTACATTGTGATTTCTTTCCATTATCATTTATCTTGTCTTGTACCGTTATTTAAATTGTCAAAACTAACTTTTAAGTTGGTTTTGAACACAGGTGTATATCGAGAGCCCGGATGAAGATCAAGCGTCGAGCAAGAACCGAACACGTGTTAAATAAAGCTTCCGCAAATTGTTCCGTCGTTATTCTAAAGCGGCGAATTAATTCATATTATGTTATATCACTTTAAATTGTAAAAGTTTTTAATAAACCCGTATTTTTTATAGCATGTGTAGTCTTAACTATACATCTAATCTTTGGTATTTACATGTAAAACTGTTAATTAGTAACTAGGGTGTTACAAGTTGGTATCAGAGCCTTGGTTTAAGAGATTCAAGTATGGTGGGAAAACTATGCTTGGACTTAAACCTTATGCTCTTGATAAAGATTGGTGTTCGGTTCGAGGCTTGATCGCAAATCCGGTAAGTACATATATGTTAATAGTTTAGCATGCTAAAGTGTTGTAAACAACACATAGGGCTATCGTGTGATACACGTTACCCCAATTGAAATGATTGATATAGTTGACGAAAATGCGCGCATTGACGCGTATAGTAGAAAAAGATTTGTATTATAATACGGGCGGTTATTGAAGTTGATGTTACTAACTTTTGTGAATGTTTTAATTGAGGACACTCGCGTTTGAAGACGACGAGAGTCAAACGAATGGTGGATATGATGATGGAACGGTCCGAGATATGACAAGAAGAGCATGCTCATCAAGGACCTAAATCGCGTAATGGTCGCGAACAAGGCTAATTGCAAGAGAAGCCCGTTAAGGCAAGCATCAACAGGTGCACACTTTTAAATTTAAATTGCACAAGTAGTAATATGCAACAAACACGTAAGTAATGACGGTTGCATACATATATGATAGAACTTGGAAAACCTGATTTCCCAGAGAAATTTAATAGAAAATGTGTTATTCACGATGATGAATAACAAATGAATAACAAGATTTGTTCATATGGAAACTTGGATTGGGGTAATTATCCAAGTGGAAAACTCTCAATTTAATGCTATAGAGAAAAGTAGCAATCACATTAACAAATGTGATTATATATTAGTTTGATAAAAAGGAAAAACATTGTATATGTTCATGAATGAAACATGTAAATCTAATAATTGTTAAATAGTAACTGAATAAATGGTTGCCAATGAAAGTCAAGAATATAGAAGGATTAGAGGCGTCACTTACATGGGGTGTAGTGCGGAAATTATGAAAAGGTCATGTGTTGACCGCTTACTCTGGCCAAGTAAGCAGTGAACACATGATGTCATGAACTTTTTATAATGGATATACTTACATCTGATGTAGTAGGGACGGGGTGAGTGGGACCAGTTAAAAAGTACCCAAGTGAATCAAATGAGTAAAGTATTTGGTAATAATGTAAACGCACAGCCGGGTGACGGAAGCGTATTACATTAGGATAATGAGCCCGAGAGAAGGGACAAAGAAACATGTAAAACGATTTAGATATGCACTGGGAGGGGGTGTACTTACACTCGAACCCGGAGAACGCAAACATGTAAAATGATTAGGATATGCTTTGGGGGGGGGGAGTGTACTTGCACTCGAACCCGGAAAATGCAAATATGCCTCTTAAAGGCCCGTCTTTGTAAAACGTCAAACTTGAGGACAAGGTCGGAATATAAAAATAAAAGCGATGGGATTCGCTAATACGATCAAATAAATTAAAACGAAGTCTTAATACATACCAGGACGGTTACTTTGATAGTGACTTCGGTAAGATACCCGATAGATGGGTAGGATTTTGAAAGTATGCGTAAACCAAGAGACGGGAACGCGAAATAGAAAGTCAAAAGACTCGGATTAGGAGTCATGACTAAAAGAAGATGAGAATTTGCAAACAGAAATTTTGATAACTACGTTCAACTATTTTAAAGTTGAGCGGGTCGAATAAAGAATGAAGTTTGACATTCATAAGTGATGAAAATTCACCCAAAATAAGTCAAACGAGTCAATTAAGGAATAACGCTTAATATAATAGGAAAACGCAAACCGGTGAAACCAGAAAGCTAAAAACGATAAGATAGAAGGACCCGGGTAATGGGTCATAAAGAAGTATAGGTAAGAACCGGGTAACGGTAATTGTAAGACAAACCGACGTGTAAACGACGTTAGAAATCATAAAGTCGGAAAGATAATTCGAAAGAAAACAAATGTATCCTTAGACTACGGTCAAGGTCAAATGAAATCCAAAAATGCAAAAGTAAATAATTCTAAACATAAAAAGGGGTGCTTCGACGCCATGTACATATATAAACATATATTCATTTGAAAAGAAACTCGAATAAAGTATGATCTACGGGATCATCATAACCTACGGGTTAATAATGTAAAACAAGAAAACTGGTTATAACTCCCCGCGTAAAATGATAACGGGAGGTAAGGTTAGTATTTAAGTGATGGGTTTCGCTAAGTTAATTGAATGTGTTAAAGCGAAGAGATTATGAAAGGTTTACGAGACTAAAACGATCACGGGTCATGATTAGAAAGAAATTATAAGGACTTCGCCCTAAAGAGGTGGAAGTCTAATCAAAATAGCCCATAAGGCTAAGTGATAAAACCTACGAGTTAAATTAGATAAAGCGAGGGAATCAGTTAAGAATCCCCGCATAAAACTAAGACTGTAAAAGAATAAATTATGGACTGTCAATATCCTGGTATGGATAATTGACAAAAGTTAAAGAAAAGATCCTAAAACTAAAACTTCGGTTTTAGTAAGAAATAACGTTTTTACAAATATAAATCCTGATAGGAATTTGAATAGTAAGCATGAAAGATTCAAGTCTTGACACTGATAGGCGCAAGACGATATATTCGAAAAGTGACATTTTCGAAAATGAAAGGTTGATATAAATTAAACATGATGTGACACGATCACGGTCAAGAAATACAATGTGAAGTAGAATCACATTATAACCAAGTGAGCGGTAAAATGTAACTGGACTAATAAGTCTAGTTAATGAGACCGGTTAAGGTCAGCGATTCAAACCAAGAAATTTGGTTTGCTTGTAAGTGGTAGATTCGGTATAACTAAAATGAATAAATAAATTTGAAAACAAAAGAATTTGTTGCTAAAAGCGAAGGATTTCACTAAAGACCTTTAAACGGGTCAAAGTAACGGATTCATAAAGAATTCGATAGTATATGAAAGCGATGGATATCGCTAAGTTAACTAAACTAGTGGGAATAACGGAATTACGTTATTTCAAGTTACATTATATCGTATGAGGTACGTAGATGTTCTGTGACCAAAAAGATATTACCATAATTTTTCTGGTAATACTAATAATTGGTTAAAGTATGAGAAATGCTTAATTGATTATCGAGAGCAAATGCATGGAGTTAAACTCGATAAATTATGTAAGAAAAGGTTTCGGGGACGAAACCTCTTTAAGGGAGGTAGACTTGTAACATCCCGAAAACGGGTTTGGTAATCAAACCGCGTTAATACTAAAAGACGGGTAAAGTACCGTTAGTAGTAAAATTAACCCGATGAATATTAGGATTTAAATAAATAAACGTGATGTTAATTATAAGAAGGATAAATACTTTGAGGAAAACAAAGTATATAAAAGGCCCGAGTTGACGGGACTTAAAATATAACGGGTAGGGAAACACCCCAAAAAAATGTATAGGTTTCGTATATATATTAAATATCGGTTATGAACAAGATAAAATAACTAGGAAGTAAATAACCTAGTTAAATCACAAGTCTTGTAGTAATAAAGAAATTGGTTAAAATACACTCAATGTAAGTTGGGTGAATTAGAGGGGCCATAAGGGACAAACTAGAAACAAGTTTTAATTTAATAAAACTCTCTACACCAAAACACACACCTTGAGTGTGTGTTCTGGTCGATGTTTTCCACAGGAGCAAAGGAATTCCTTTGTTCAGCCCTAACTTGCCTAAATCCAAGAAATTGAGAGGCCAAATCAGTCCCAAATCGAAATCCAAGCTCGTATTCATGAACACCTAGTTGAAAGGGTTACAAGGTATGTGAAATTTGGTGCTAATTCTCTGTTTGAAATTCTCATGAAATTGGGAAAAACTGAAATTCAGGGTTGCATGTTTGTTTTATGATGAATTAGGAACCATATAGTGTCTAGGGACAAACCCTAGACAAATACAAGTTGAAATCATGTGAAATTTTAGTGAAACCTATGAACACCATTGTAGGTGATTAGTGGGTTATGTGTAAATTGGTGAACACTAGGATTTTGATAGTTGTACTAGTGTAAATTGAATTCTATAAAGCAATTTCAGATTTGTTGATGTTAAAATTTGTGTGGAATTGCCAAATTGATGTTAACCATGGTAAAGATAGCTAGTTATGAACTAGTTAGTAAATATGAAAAATTATGCACACTAGGTGTTTGATAAAATGCCTAGGTGAAAACTAAAGTGTTGAAAGTAGAGCGAAAATGCGCGTTTGAATGATATGGTGATTTCGCGTAATATGAAGTGAGAAGGGTTCTAAATATTATGTTGATTTAGACTTAATGTTGTAAACCTTGTGATTTAAAGTAGTTAACTTTAATAAGCTAAGTTAACTAATCATGAAGTCGAATAGTAGTTTCGACATAAGAAATAAGTGAGATGGAATAGTCGTGAATAATTATGACTAATCTAACCATCTTACAATTTACAATGATAGTTTGACGATTAACAAGCTAGGTGAAAGCTTGGGAACGAAGTGGGTCAAACGAAGAAAGAACGACGGAAAGGCATAATTTGGAAGTAAGGTAAGTGAAGCTTACACTTTTTGTAGAATATTTAGTTATTCTAAAAGTTTTGATTTCGATAAAAACAATATTGGGAAACATGGATTTCCGACGCAATTGACACAAGTCGGGACATACGCAAAATTTGGTAAGAACCATGATGAAGGGTAAACATGGGTAAATGGTAACATAGCCGTAAATGACAAGCATACAATGAATCTGGAAATGTTACCGTATGGGGTAACTCATAATAAGGATAGGGATAAAATGGTAATTTAGTCGTGTGCCAACAAATATAAGTAAAAGTTATAAGACACCCTACGGCGTAAGCCGAATTGGGTTAAATAACGAGATGGTATATATATGTATATATATATACCATTCTAAAATTCGAATGCAAAATGTTTGGTCGTTTAGACCAAACGGGTCAAAGGGTGACTTGTAGTGCCATTTGACAAATGACGACTAATAAGTATGCGTCAAGTCTTATGCTTACAGGATAATAATGGTTTATGGATTAAAATGCTACGAATTAGCATATTATAGAGGCAAGGTATCGAAACGGGTTAATAAGTTGACCCGAGCCAGGTACGTGTAAATATAGTTGTGGATAATATACTTTGTAGCCATGTTTGTAGCGAAAGCCCTTCGTAGTAAAGGAAGGGCTAATGTTGACTAAAATGCCATTGAAGGGTAAATTGGGCAAACAACCCATAAAGGTTGTTTAGAAACTTATATTATGATTTTTGTAACCTTTAGACGCGTATGAAAATAGTAAGCATAAACTATCAAGGGTTAAATGCCTTAAAATGCATATTGTCGCAAAATAGCATATTTTGAGGGGTAAAACTTGGAATAGATGGTGTAATCCCACATTCATAGTTGTGGTGGAAAAACTAATCAAAATGAACGGGTGGGATTTTGAGGCATAAAAGAAATGAGCGAAATAAGGTTAAAAAGGACATAAATACCTTTAACGGGTCAAAATAGAAGCATTAGCGAAACGGGTTAAGAATGTGTAATAACCCGTGATTTGAACCTTGTGCACTAGGAAATAACCATAATAATTTGTTTACAGTAGAAACAAGGGCCACAAACAAGTTTGTTAGATGAAATCACGAACGGGTCAAAATTTGGTAATAAGGGTAATAAGCCGAAGACTTAGAAGTCTTAAATTTTGTTAATCCGAATGTTGGATTTTAACTCCATTTGATGGGGGATCAAATTACAAACACGTAGAAAGAAACGGTAGGTCAAACGGATAAGCGGATTGGAAGATACGGAAGTTTTCGTGTCAAATAACGGCAAAATGGAAAGGCTGGATGCAGGGGCCACCGTAACCTACGGTGCCACCGTAAGTTACGGTGGAGATGATATAGTTACGGTAGTTTCTCCCTGGTTTACGGTGGGGAGATTCTCAAACAGAGACCACCGTAACTTACGGTGTCACCGTAAGTTTCGGTGGAGGCCAAGTGTGGTTATTGTTTTTGGATCAAGAGATTTACATTGTGATTTCTTTCCATTATCATTTATCTTGTCTTGTACCGTTATTTAAATTGTCAAAACTAACTTTTAAGTTGGTTTTGAACACAGGTGTATATCGAGAGCCCGGATGAAGATCAAGCGTCGAGCAAGAACCGGACACGTGTTAAATAAAGCTTCCGCAAATTGTTTCGTCGTTATTCTAAAGCGGCGAATTAATTCATATTATGTTATATCACTTTAAATTGTAAAAGTTTTTAATAAACCCGTATTTTTTATAGCATGTGTAGTCTTAACTATACATCTAATCTTTGGTATTTACATGTAAAACTGTTAATTAGTAACTAGGGTGTTACAAATGGGCAACTGCGACTCTACCAACATAGTCCTAGCAGTCTCGATCAATGTGCGGTTCTTACGTTCAGCGACGCCATTCTGTTGAGGAGTATAAGCTGCACTAAATTCGTGAAGAATACCTTTTGAAGTGCAAAACTCCGTCATGGCATGATTTTTGAATTCAGTACCATTGTCGCTACGTATCCGCCTAACCTTCAACTTATATAGATTCTCAATCTGAATGATCAAGTTTTTGATAATACCGAAGGTTTCGCTCTTGTGTGCCATAAACGCCACCCAAGAAAATCTTGAATAATCATCAGTTATCACGAGGCAATATTGATCATTCCTGATGCTTTTGTGCTTGACAGGACCGAACAAATCCATGTGCAAACGTTCAAGAGGAACAGCCACCGTGTTGATTTTCTTTGTTGGGTGTCGCTTCTTTGTTTGTTTTCCTTTTTGGCACGAAACACAGACGTCTTGAAGATGAAAGTTTTTAAGAGGAACACCATTCACCAGTTCATTTGATACCAAATGATTCATTTTGCGTAAGTGAATGTGACCCATTCGTCTGTGCCAAGAGATTGAGTCTTTTTCTGTGGCTTTGGAAACGAAACGGGTTGCTTGTGCAGACGTTGTGATAGCTTGGCTCATATCAAGGACATACAAATCATTTATCCTTGGAGCAGATAAGAGAATCCATTCTTTTGGAATTTTGAAGCCGGGTTTCAGCACATAACATCCATTTGCATCAAAGTGTACTGAAAACTGTTTATCACAGATTTGTGAAATGCTGAGAAGATTGTGATCAAGTTGTTGCACAAAGTTGATCTTATCAAAGCTTACAACCCCGTTGGATATCATTCCTTCACCAGTAATATATCCACCTTTATCTCCAGCAAAAGCAACATAACCTCCTCTAATAGATTTGACGTCGTAGAGAAGCTTCATGTCGCCTGTCATGTGCCTGGATGCCCCACTATCAACAATCCAATGACTACTGATAGTTCCTCCTGGAACACCCTGCACATGAACTCACATGATTAGTTGGAGATGGGGACCCAAGCCATTGTGGTCTTGGGTCTTCCATTTTCATCAACAAAAATAACTTCCACTTTTTGATGGTTAGGAAATTGTGATGGTCCCCCTGAATTTGTGGTCATTTTAGGTTTCCATGTCTGTTGAGTTTTATTAGTTTGATTGTTTGAAAATTTAACTTCGTGATTGTTTGAATTTTTTGAAAACTTTGAACTTTCTGGTTTAATTGAAACAAATGTTTTGTTAACCACATCGGTTTTAATCGCCTTTTCAATTTTCTTGACCTGTTGGCGTTTTTGTTTCTTTTCCCTTTCTTTTACAAGACGGGGATCTTGTTTTACAGAAACAGATCGCTTGCGGTCAAGTTGTTCACGGGGATCATCAACTTTTCCTTTTTGCTTATGAAGATATGGACAATTTCGAATTATATGTCCAATTGTACCACATTCAAAACATGATCTTCGTTCAACAAACCCCGGACTATCATGTGATCGTCTTGCCGATGATGAACTTTGTGATCCCGAGGTACTAGGTTTTGAACTGTTTGGTTCATTTCTTTTCATCACTGTTGCTTTCTTGACAAAATCTAAGTTAGATTTGTTTTCAAACATTTCAATTTTGTCCGTTCCCCGAGATTTCACAAAGTTCACATTCTTGTTCTTCTTTTGATTCGGCTTCCTTTGACCTTGAGCCGGTAATTTTCCTTTTGGTTTGTTATGATTTTGCTGCTTTTTCTCTGTTGGTAATTTCTGATTGCCACATTGTTTTCGAACTTCGGCCTTTGGAATAGGAGGGCACTGTATTACCGTAACATGTGATCCTGTCTTTCCCAAAAACTTACTTGTCGAGTTTTCAAAGACTTTACTGATTAAAGATTGATTAACATTCTTAATAGGAAAATCTTTGTCGGAATAAATTTTATCATCACCAACAAGAGTGTACAGCAAATTCACACTCTCCGACTCTTTTGCAGACGAGGACTCGATTGCAACAGTCTTAGCGGGTTTTGCTGGAGGATCACACAGAATATGATTCTCAAGAGGTATGTCCTCTTCTTTGATTACCGCATCAGACTTTGCTGGGTTAGTATCATCGGATTCATCATCAGAAGAATCAGCATCCTCAACAATAACAACTGGAGGATCCTGATTTGTTTCAGCAGGAGACACACATGTATCTGCTGATACATCTGAAACTGATGATACTTCTTTCTTGTATCTGAGTCCTGTTGCAAATTCCTCAACGTCTAGAGGAACAGATGGTTCAAAGAAAGTTCTATCCTCCTCGTCAGGCATGGCATCATAATTGTGTCTCACAGGTGGTGGACATTTCTTGTAACCTATGCATGTGACATCCCGTTTCTCTTTCTGAACGTCAATGATGTGATCCAACACATAGCTAGAGCTCAAATAACTGTCTAGCTTAAGTTGGATCGCCTCACTTTCAGTTTTGACACAAGCCATTTCTTTTTGCATTATCTCAAGGCGAGTTATATACAAATTAATGTCAGTTTGTTTTCTGGAAACCATTTTTGTTAGCTCGGTTTTATCTTTCTTTAATTTCTCAATTACCGATTTAAACTCCTTTTCATGGTTTTCATAAAACATGTTGGCTTCAGTGCACTTCGAAAGATCCACGGTCAATTTCTGATTGTGGATGAATGTCACATCATATTTCTCTTGCAAAGCCTCGTGTTTGCTTTGCAACTCACACCACTTAGCATTCAATGAAACATGTTTGTCTTGCAAGTCAAACAAAACAGCTTGTAAAGCATCATGTTTGCCTTGCAACTCAGACATGTTTGCCTCTAAATCAGCACATTTAACATTTAAATTATCACAATTTTCACAAATAACAGCAGTGAGTTCATCGACACATACCTGACTTGATGAACTGTCGACATTAGCCATCAAGGCTGAATGGAGAGAAGACGAAGAATAAGCAGCTTGATCCACCAAAATAGATCTTCTTTGAGTTCCTGCTGCAGCTTCTTCCAAAAGCTCATCAATATCTGCATCGACTGACGCACTTGATGTCTCATCCACATGATCATCACCTGAACTCGAGGATTCTTCATCCGAACTTCTACTGTAACCAGAAGAGTCTTCATCCTCAGAGGATTCACCACCATTGGTGGAAGATTCTCCACCACTGGCGTGATTTAAATCCTTCACGACCTCAGCAAAACACGCTGATTTAAATCCTTTCAGTTCTAACATTTCTGTGGGTGCTAACCGATAAGGTGCCTTAGCTATCGGTGTAGTTCCTGGGATTAGATGAATCCTAAATTCTACCTCCCGATCAGGTGGTAATCCTGGTAATTCTTCTGGGAATAAATCTGAGTATTCTGAGACTACAGGAATTTCCTTAAGTTCTTTACCCTTAGTATTAATGATTACTGAAATCATATATACTATTCCTTGCTTTCGTTCATAACTAGCAACTTTCATTACTGATATAAACTTCATGGGTTTACGTGGTTTATTTCCTGTAATCCTAATTACTTCTCCAGTAGGTGCCTGAATTTCTATTGAATTCCTATCACAAAGAATTCGAGCATGGTTGGCTATTAACCAATCCATTCCTAACACAACATCGAATTCAACTAATTTCATAGGTAATAGGATTGCAGAAAATTTATGACCTGAAAGTTCTATTTCTACTTTTTGCAAAACCTTATTAATTTTAACTGAATTCCCATCTGCGGTTTCGACTGTAAAAATCTGCCTAATGTTGGTGAAAGGTAACTTAAGAGCTTGACAGAATAAAGTATTTATAAAACTTTGGTTTGCACCAGAGTCAAATAATACTTTTGCGTATACATTGTGAACTAAGAACGTACCAGCTATCACATCTGGAATCATCTCGGCTTCTTGAATGGTCAGCTGGAATGCTCTAACATTCTTTTTAGTAGCTCCTTCGGTTGCCTTGGGTTTGTTGTCTATTGGTTTAACCAATTTAGGACATTCTGTTTTATAATGCCCTGCTTCTCCACAGTTAAAACAGATTATGGTTCTCTTTCTGCAGTTTTCTTCACGATGTCCTATGCCTTTGCAAAGGTTACAGGTTACATTACACTTTCCATAATGCTTCCTTTTGCAATTTCTACAGAAAGGTGGATTTGAAAATTGTCCTGCTCCTCTTCTCTTGAAGTTATGACTATTACCTACCCGAAATCCTTGGGTAATTTTCTGAGCCAATTCCTTTTTCCTATTTTCCTCTTGCGTACGTACCAATTCATCAGTTAGGGTGTTGGCTAGTTCTACTGCATCGTCAATAGTGCGAGGTCTCGCAGCTTTAACGATATTACGGATTTCACCAATTAGTCCCCAAATGTAGCGAGAAATGAGTACCGGTTCTGGCGAAGCCAGTGTTGGTACTACTCTAGCATATTCAAAGAATGTCGAAGTATAACCGCGACAATCTACACCCGTCATTCGATGATTTAGGAACTTGTTTGTCATTTGTTCTTTTTCATATTCGGGACAGAATTTTCTGTCTAAAAGATTTTTAAATTCTTCCCAATTCATGGCATAGGCCATATTTCTTCCTTTTGCTTGTAACACCGTATTCCACCACTCTAGCGCCACTTCTTTGAAAAGGGTTGATGCGTACATGACCTGATCATCTTTGGCACATTTACTTATTGCAATTACTGCTTCGGTTTTCTCTAACCAACGCAGTGCCGCAGTCGCTCCTTCATTGCCTGCAAACTCAGTGGGTTTACAAGCAAGAAATTCTTTGTAAGTGCAACCAGGCGTTGCAGCTTTCATTTTCTTAGGGAGCGGAGCTTTTCGTGGTTCATTATTATGATTAACATGATCATTGCCTCCGTTTACACTATTACTGAAGTTATCTTCAGAAATACGTTTGCTTGGAATGATTTGTTGAGGCTCGATTTTATTTCTAACAGCAGCAACGAATGTTGGAATAGCATTGGCTATCCCTTGAGTAATGATATTTTCTATGTCCTGCCTAGTCACATATTGATCCTCAGGTTGTTGCTCAGATTGATTAACTTCGTCAATTGGTTCATTACCAATATTTGCCATCTGGTAGTTAATATATATAATTTATTAGTATCTGATAAATACCCATTATACAAAAACAATTAGACAATTTACAATACACGTATAATCAAAACTATCGATTTCTCGATTTCATTTTATAGCTTTTATAATATGCATCACTATACACCAATATCTTACAGAGTTTTATTCGTAGTTATTTTACAGACCGATTTCACTATTACTATTACACAACCACATTTTTACCATCCTACTATCTCTCGTCACTTGTTGTTCTAAAAACGAAACTCCCTCTCATCATACTTCCAGGCAATTTGTCCCCCTATTTCCCTGATTCTATTCCCCGCATCTATTAATTCTTCACCAAAATGGCGAAGTTCTGCCAGATTCTCGTTGCTCATTGGAGGATTTGGCAGGGGTTCTGGATCAAACTGGGGAAGAAAGGAATAAGGATCGTTGACAATGTTTTGGAATTGCCAATCATTCGTCCACCATTCATCCATTCCTATAGGTTGGTTATGGACTATTGGTTCTGGGATTGTTGGTTCAAAATTCATAGGGAGTTAATTTTCAAGAGGATAGGTAAAAATATTAGTATTGACAGGCTGAATAGTTTCACAGCTTGCCAAGAGAAAATCTATTTCATCTTGAAAAGTCCTTCCCTGGTTTTGTTTGGAGCTTTCTCCGATTTCCATTTGAGTTGGTCTAAAACCTTGTCCAACTTCCATTTCTATATCTTTAGAATATTCCTCGAACTGTATTTCCATTTGCTTAACATCTTCCTTGACTTCAGTTTCCATTTCCTGTTGTTTAGAACTTTTCCTGGTTACAGTTTCTTTTCCTTTTTCTAAAGGATTATTTATTTTGGGAAGTTTCGTAGCTGGCTTTTTCCTACGTAGACGACTCCCCCATACGTATTTCCTTCTTTTCTTCGGTTTTGGCTTTTTCAAAGGTGGAGCATTGAATTCTACAGGTTGTTCTACATCAGGAAAGTATCCGGTAAATTCTTTGGAAACTTCTATATTCACCGGGTAAAGATTGAGGTTCTGAAAGGCTTCAGATATCTCACTCATTCTGATGTAGCATATATGCAAAATGCATAAAATATTACATTAAAACCTTAAAATAAATTTCATAAATAACTTTTAAAAATTATTGCACACTGCGTACTAATTTATTACAAAGATAACCGGAAAATACTAGGGTTGATTGTGAATTTATTTATTTACTGTGTAGGGTTTCTAAATTGTAGGGAATAAGGTGCTAAAACTTTGAGTTAAAATATTTAAAGATTTGCATTTTCTGCTACTGTGGCTAGCATATGTAAATTTGCCCATTTCTCATCTAGCTTGTCTTCCCAAGGTGATTTACTGATTAATTCCTGGGTCTCTTGTTTAATCTTCTTTTCTCGGATTTTCTCTTTACTTTTCTTAATAATCATACTCCTTTTTCTAGGAGAAAGTGGTTCCTCATATTGTGCCTTTCGCACAAATATTCCTTCATCAGGAATTACAGACTGACTTGAGGATTTGGTTCGGGATGAACTTCCCTTCTCGTTGGATGACCTATCTAATTTAAGATAGATACTTGACAGCTTTTGTTTACCCATACTGTAACTAACAAATAGTCAGATAATAAAACACATAATCACATAATAGTAATCAGGAAAAAATTAAGTATTTTTAGATACTTAATTAGCTTAACTCAGTGGCTCTGATACCACCTTATTTCTGTCACGGCCCACGACACGGTTTGACCCGTTTCAGGAGCCGCGGGACATAAATTCCCGTGGTATTTATTTAATTGAGTTTAGCAACGGAAGTTTATTATCAGGATCTTTTAAAGCTAAAATTTTCCCGATTATTTTATTTCACAATTTGGGATAAAACCCCGATAATTTATAACAAAATGATTTTACTGAGAGATTACAAAAACGTATTTCTTTATTTAATAAGCCACTATCTTAAGCTTGAAATGCTCCCCAGCACTTTTCCTGAATTACAACAGATCACCTGAAACATGTTGAAAAAGGTTTTGTCAGCGGGAAATACTGAGTGAATCATTCTATTTACTAAAATGACACATTTGTTATAATTTACAGTATTAAGGAAGATTACAATGTTTCTGATATCAAACCAAATACCCACAGTATTTTGTCACTCGACCCATTGGCCCATTCGTCCAATGGTGTCTGTGACTATGGTCATATCACCCATTGGCTGCCCCAATGGTGAAGATTATCAAGTAATGTATACAAAACCCCACATACCGGCTGTAATATGGTGATTACATAAACTTAATCCCTGTAATTATAATCATGATTTTAAAAGTAATTTGATAAAAAGAGAATGACTCACATTGCAGATTTAACACGGACAGAGTCTAGTCTATGGATTAGCCTTGTTAACCTATTGTAAATAATAATGCACACAAAACTGGGTTAGTAATCAATACAGCATTTACGATAACTCACGAGATCAACCATCACAACGAATGACAAAGTGCTATGCTTAACATCCGTCGAATTAACGACTAATGACAAAGCATCACCCTAATGTGGGTAGCACTTAAACACCCATTGAGTACATTGATCAATCGGACAATGAATCGTAGCAGCGATCGCGTTATTACCCGGTATTTGAGCAGCACTATACTAATATTTGAAGTATTTTCGACTTTAGAGGGCTTAGAATTCGTTTTTACGAATTGATTTCGACACTAACAGACTGTGCAAGTGAAGGGCTATTTATAGCTGATTTTTAGGTCTGACGTGGCCCGCTTTAGTTTTTAGCTTAACCGGATGCGGGCCGCATTGCCGCCCAGTCTACGACTAGCTTTGACTAGTCACACGTAGACTAGCCAGGTGGACGACACGTGGCACTGTTGCGCTTATCCGGTCAACTTAAGGTTGACGCGGCCCGCTTGAGATTATACATATCTTTGACGCGGGCCGCCTGAGACCCTAAAATTTTATTTTTCTTGGTTTTTAATATGGGTTAGGGTTTCAGGGGTCCGAGTTTTTATGTCACACCCCGACCACGTAAAACAACAAAACGTGGCGGAAACATCGAGGCGTGTTGTAACAGAATTAATGTTTCATAACCATGGATACCAAAGAGTGTTTCGTTTTATTAAACATTGAATAATTACATCGTCTTGAAATCTAAATACACTATTTAAACATAGTCTATCATTGTTATTGAGTCACTAAGGCCTTGTCCAGTCCTATGTGAGCATGCATCTTATCAATCGATATCATCCAACAATACCTGAAACATATGTGAAAACGAGGTCAGCAAAGAAATGCTGGCGAGTACATAGGTTTTGTGAAAATAAGATTCATGACTTCTGTTTAAGAAAATGTTTAGTCATGAACCTTGTAATTTGCTTTGTCTTTGTAAATCATTTGAAAAATAATAAGTTTAGGTGATATGTATAAATAAGAGAATAATGCATGATTAAATGAATAACCATGTAAAAATGAGTTTGTATAAGATAAGTTGTTTGTAAATAAATGTCTTGTGAAAAGTATGTTACTTGTATAAAATGTTCTATGTCTCAAACTGAAATGATTCAAATAACGCTACAATATGTAATACCATACAAACACTTATATATAGGAAGTACCAGCGGCGTATCCACCATGCTTGTATCATATTCCACACGCATTGTTACTTAATCACTTAATCAAACCAAACCACCAAAGTAATGTTCATGCCCAATGTAAATCATGTAATATGTAACCAAAACCCAATCGTATATCGCTTTGAATCCAATCGTTTACCCAATCGTTAAAACATCGTGTGAAAACCAATCGTTTACCCAATCGTTAAATTCGTTTTAGGTCGTGAAACTACTTAAATGGTCGTCTCGCTAATAACATTCAAACCTTCTTGACTCGCATTAATAAACCCTTACCAAAGGATAGATTAACAATTCGCATTAATAAACCCTTACCAAAGGATAGATTAACAACTCGCATTAATAAACCCTTACCAAAGAGTAAATTAACAATTACAGATTCAGTCGCTACCCACAACACCCACACATAACTACGGGTGTAGTAAATAACGGGACTTGTCAGATCCTATGGTACCATAACCTAATACTGGTCGGCTTGATCATTGCTAATGAATGTCATTTGTTATGTAACCCAACCAACAAGTTTGTTCACTTTATTGAAATCGTTATTAGTTTTGTATAAATCGTCTTAATCGTTTTAGAAACCATCGTTATAACATCGAAAATCGTTTTGATATCATCGTTAAAACCTTGAAAACATTTAGCACATATGAGTCACCCCAAAACAATCGAAAGCAGTAAAATAGGGGAATAATGTACTCGCCTGAGAATGCTTGGAGGTCTTGAACAACAACCAAACAAAGCTAGAGAGAGCACGGAATCAGTCGGCAATCTAAAACTATATAAATAAACCGGACTTAAATCGGGAGATCGGATAGGATGAGGCTTGGTAAACCAAATGAGTGTTGGAACTCATATGATATGGTTTAACAAGGCCTACATACTACAATGAAACCAAACCTAATTGCTTTCGACCCATCGCGACCCATTAAGGTAACATATGCTACTTTAACGCGTCGTGCGCGTGAAACGCGTTCAGACCGTCTAACTAGTCCTATGACAAGTGTTATATGCCTAAACATGTTACATAATCAGTTATGTGACAAAATTTTAGGTTACATATGCTTAATTACCAATTATACATGAAAAGGGTATTCTGGTAATTTACCTAAGGCATATAAACTACCTATCATACAACTACTTAAACGAAGCGACCATAGGGTATAACCTCGGAAGGTTATTCCCTACCTACTATGGTCACCTAATGTATTTGGTCGGATCCTAATGATCGACCAAATGGGTCGAGTTCGAAGGTATAGGCGATTTATTAGATCGCCTACCCTACGACCCTAGACAACGTGGTAATCAGTGGGCATAGTCCCAAGGGACTATGACCAACGTGATTACAATCACGTTGCGAAGTTCAAACGAACTTCGCATTGACCATAACTGGTCAATGTAGAAAGTCAAACAAAGTTTGACTTTCAGACTCGAAAGACTCGAAAAGCAATAAAAGAACGAAAGAATACTTACGAAGGGTCCCCGAATGCTAACTTTGATTCAAAAATCTCAGGTATGAAACAATAGTTTCAACTTAGAGTTTCTCAAATCAAAGTTCTTGTAATTTTGAAGCATGGGGGGTGGGGTATTTATAGGATTTCCCGAACCGTTAGGATCGTTTCTTGGAAAAAGTGCTTCAATCTTGGCCATACACTAGCACCCATGGTATTGTAATACCATGTGCCCAAAATACCAGCCCATAGATTCCCAAAACCATGTGCAACAAGTGGGAAGGACTAGATTCGATGTATAAGCAAACATCTTTCAGAAATGACAGTTTTGGTCCCTGTTATGTGTTTATGCCATTTCCGACACTTCTAAGGCCCGTAAAGCCAACTTTAAGGACCTAAAATGATGTCTAAACATTGTGGACATGAAACATACTCAAAAATATGCCGGGTGTTGGTTCGTTTGGTCGTACGAACGCGATGTTCGCTTAATTACGACGGAATGCGCATAAGCGCGAAAAACGATCCAAATGACGTAACGAATGGATTTTTGGTAATCCAAACACTAAAGCATAATATATTCATGCTTACATAAATTTTTGGATGTCCGGATGTATTCAGAACGTAAGTTATGCGCTAAAATGCAAACTTGTGCACTTTTTGACACTTTTAGTCCCTGAATGACCCAAAAGTTTATTTTAGCACACCGAACACCTCAAAGCTTATTTATAAGCTATGTAAAGGATATTTATGGTATGTTTAACTTATGGTCATGTTCCGGAATGTCTGTTACAGTTCAAATTGGCATACTTTCGCAGTTTGTCAACTTTAGTCCCTGTAAGCGATTTAACTTGATTTTGCCATACCAAAGCCTTCAAAACTTATTTCTAAGTTATGTAAAGGTTATTTAAGGTATGTTAAGCCTATTTCACTATTCCGTAGTGTTCGTTGCATTAAACTGGTTATATTTACGCATTGGTGCGCGTATAACCTTCCAGAAAGCGATTTAGAGTTTGGAATCGAACAAGAATTGATATGTGCAAACGATACACATATTTTTACAAATCCCAAGTATGAAATACAATATTTCATTTTTTTGGCATTTGTGTGATGGCCGTGGAGGCACAGGTGTTACATTTCACGTACGGGTATTTTTAGGATAAAATTTTGGAGAGTCCTTACATTTGGATAATAAGAAAGATAGTGAACATGAAATATTTTAAAGCATGAATATAAATCGTATGATTTAATAAACTGGGTTTTAGTTTTCTTGAAAGATTGAGCATTTATTTTCATGGAGAGTATAAGGGTAGATGCCTAAGGTACAACACATATGAAATTGCTTAATTTGAATCCTGTATGTTAAATTATTTTGTTGTTTCCTATTGATCTAAAAGGGGACAAAACAGAATATAATTGATTTCATAAAATGAGCCACACTCATAAACAAATTGTAAGATTGAGAGTAAAAACGCATGCTCGAATCGTATGGTGAATTATGCGTTATAGGAAATAATAAGAGTTCTAAACACGATGTTAGTTGAATTCTACAGGCATGGTGGTTGAATCTTCAAGCGGTCAAGTCGGAGCGGACACGCGCTTGAAGGATATGCTTTGAAAGGTACGCGACTTGTCGTCTCGTTACATTTATGTAGATAAGCCTAGTCGTAGATATGTTTAATGTTGTTATAGCAAAAATAGTTGCGTTTGGTGAGTCTAGGAAGTGATGGAATTCACTCGACAAACCAAACGGGTCAAAAGAAATAGTTGAAATAGGTATGATGTCGAAATAGTGAAATTGTAATCCTTTGGTAAGTCTAAGAAGTGATGGAATTCACTCGACAAACCAAACGGGTCAAAATAAATTGTTGGTTAGATATGTTTATTGATAATATTGCTTAATTAGTCATAATGGGATGTAAGTAAAGTGATGCAATTCACTAGATAAAGAACGGGTTAAACTAATGGTCGAAATGGTAGTGTTTGGAGTGACTCGAACGTCACTCGTTAAATTGAGTTATAAAAGCAGAAACCATGGATTAGAAGGGATACGCTAAGGTTGACAAACCCGGGTATGGGTAATTATGGTTAGAAAGCAATGTCGACGAATTATGAAGGTATGTAACTTGTTTTGTTACATTATGTAAATTTGTTATTGAAATCATTCATAATTGTGTTTTAGAATAAAGATTTGTATTAGTTGAAGTGACAATGTTCACTACTTGATTGAATAAGTTAAAACTAGATTAGAAAGCATTTGGTAGTCATTAGAAATGGAGGATTCCATAAATGAGCCAAACGGGTCGAATAATTGTTTAGTAAGTAGTAAAAGTGTGTTTTGAATAGCATTTGGCGATGACGGATCACAAGAGCGTGAAACCATAGATTTGGTAATGAAACGCCGGTGATCATAAGCCCCGGATGTTGGGTAAATACGCCTTGCGGTCATAAAATTTGTTAGTGGTTGAATTAGTGCAAAACTATACAGGTCAAATAAATACGTTAGGCATTTATAGACTTCCAGCCCGTACACTTTATTTTTGACACAATGATCATGATAGACGCGTTGGTAATTTAATTATGGACGCATAGGAAAAAGAATCATCTAAAATGGATACGCAGGTAAAAAGTTATGCAAGTTTTAAGTTAGAATTTTGGCATAATTCGGAGCTGGGTATCTGCAGCTCAAAAGAAACAAACGTTCTGGAAAAATAAGGTCATCGCGCTACGCGACGGCGAGACCATATGTGCGTCGCGTGACGCAACAAGTGTCGCGGCCCGCGTAAGAAGACCCTTAATCGGTCGCGCCCCGCGAGGGCCTAATTAACTGGTCAAAATCGTTTTTCTTGAATATTTCGCATAAAGGTTATGTTTTAATGATCTTTAAAGGCTCAAAACTAATGTTTAAGTTGGTTTTGAATGTAGGTGAATGCTATGTTACTCCGGATGAAGATCAAGCACGAAACAAGGACCGAACACACGTCGTTTAAAGCTTCCACATTGATCTCATTTTTCTTTGTTATAACTGAACTTTGTAAACACTAAGTACTGCATTTGAAATGTTTAAACTAGTTAGGATGATAACTCAAATGCTTTGATCATGTATGATCGTTGACCTAACAAAGTTTTTGTAAGCTCGCATTTTTGTATAAATTGCGTCTTAAATGTTATAATTGTGTTAAATTTAGACGGGCGTTACAAGTTGGTAATCAGAGCTCAAGGTTGTTAGCAAAGTGTGTTCGGTTCAAAGCTTGATCAAACATCCGGTAAGAATTAGTCATTTAGTAGATTCTATTTGAATATTAGAAAAAGGAAATTGATTTGATGTGCACGGGAAGAGCGTGTTAACACACACAAACCCAGAAAGTGCACTAAACATGAATGGTTTAAGCAAGTGGTTAACTTGGCTAAACCAAAGCGAATGATGCATATGTTATAAAATGAAATGTTTAATATTGACATAAACATTACAGATTCGAGATGTCTAGTGTTGATAAAATATGATTAGGTAGTATAAATCCTAACCATAGATTGATTATAAAATAAGTACTTATGAAATTAGTATATTTGAATGCCTCGTATAACGATACGGGCAATATTGAATAGCGAGATTAATAATAAATTGGAAATGTTCGAATGATATGATGACCGCATCTGAAGATGACGGGAGATAAATAATCTAAATGGCGGAAGGTTCGGAAGCCTGACAAAGAACATGCTAGCAAAGGACCTAAATCAAGTAATGAGTTGAGGCAACGGAGTACATCAGTGCGAGTATCAATCAGGTACATGTTCTAAATTACGATAAGACAAGTAGAATGCAACAATTCACATAATGAATGGTAGTTGCATATGGGCGTACATGATTAGTGAAATGAATGAATTATGTAAAAGAAAAAAAAATATATATATATATAACGGTGAGTATGTGAAACAGAGGTAAAAGTAATCTCGATAAATATTGCAATAGGAAGGAGTGCATGTACACTCGAACCCGGGAAGGCAATGAAAGACAAATGTCATAATGGGAAGGAGTGTGCGTACACTCGAACCCGGGAACTTAATGAAGTGAATAAATGATGTGTTGGAAAGGAGTGTAATTACACCCGAACCCGAAAAATTGTAATAGTAGTGAATGGCAAAGACAAGGTTATAGACTTGGCCAAACCAAATAAAACATGTAGGAACATCGTTATATTGATAAACGATGTGGGAAAATTCCATACAACGACATGGAATAATAAAATGAAATGAATGGATTTCCGTTATTGTTATAATGGAATGATGTCAACCATAGTTGGCAACAATACGGTATCCCTCATGACTGAGGAGATGCACGAAAGGATCTGTAGGAAAGTCGAAAAGGCTACTGAAGCCATTTAACCAGGAATAATGGGAAGGCTATAAGTCACCATGATGATGGCAAAGAAAGAAAAGATCAACGAGTTGAGAGAAAGCCCATTGGGGTAAGTATTGCAGTTACACGTATTAAAATTTCATTAAGATAACGTTGGGCAACAATTAGATAATGAGTTAAGGCTAAGAATGAGAAATTAAGACTTGGGCGGAAAATATCCTCAAGGAAAGACTAAATGAATGATACGTATTATTCGCCACTGTGAATAAGAAAGTATCATTAAATGCGGATTTAGAAACTTGGGTATGGGTAACCATCCAAGTAATATGTTATTAATTAAATCCTTATGAGGAAAAACAATGATCACATCAATGGGTGTGATTGTATAAAAGAGTAGTAAAATTAACATTTTAAAAGTGATGAAACGAAAACGGGTAAACCCCAAAAATCATATAACAATAGTAGTGGTTTTACCGAATAAGGGTTAAGAAATTGACCTTCGTGAAATTAATAAAAGAGACGGACCTAAGGGTCGCTAATAAAAAGAAAGCTAGGTGTTCAAACTAAATAAGTAGACTGTTTGATATTAAATAAATACACAAACCCGGGTAACGGGCTGTAAAGAAATATAAATATGAACCGGATAACGATAAGCGAAGAAAAAACCGACGTGTAAATGACGGAAGAAGTCATAGAGTCGGAAGAATAGTTCAAAAGGAAACAGGTGTAGCCTTAAACTACAGTCTAATCGTTAAAAATTCGAAAATGAAAATGAATAAGTTTTAGGATGGAAAAGGGTGCCCTGACACCAGAAGTGTAATTCTAAGAATACGAAATGACACAAGCAAAAGATGATCTACGGGATCATCATAACCCTTGAGATTATAAACAAAGTAAGGGTTTATAGGACTAAGTGAACCACGCGTTAGCAATAGAAGGAAATAAACCAAAAAGGGGTGAAAGCCTAACGGAATAACCTACGAGGCTAAGCAAAAGAACATACAAGTCACTTGGAGTCAGAGGGCAGTAACAATGGTTTGATTCGATTGGATTCAGAGGGCAGTAACAATGGTTTCATAACAAGGGATGCGATTTTTGAATTGGGAGTAGGGCATTCGTGATTAATGTGTGTGATTTTATGTTTTCAACATGCGTGATTAGGTTTTTTGAGATTTATAATGTGCGTGATTTTCAAATGAACGTACGTAATTTCGTGACGTACCGGTCGTACGTTAAGCCGTAATGTACGTTAACTGGTTATATATATATGTATAGGATAGGGTTCTAGAGTGAACACCCTCCCAAGAGTGAACTGCATGAACTTATATGGACCGTTGATCTTCATCTTCTTGAGATTATAAGAGAATGGCAAGATCGTAATTATTGGGTTAATTTTATATATTTAATTAAATATAAAAGGGTATTATTGTACATTAATAATTAACAAATATGGAAGGTGATAACTGAATGGTTTAATTGTCGTAGTATTTTCAAATCTCTCCTTAAAAATAGTGCATTTAAAATCTTTTTCAAATATCAAACAATATCTCCTCCATTTTTTTGTGTTTTTATCAAATAGAAGAAGACAGAGATACAATCGAACGACGAAGAAGATTAAAGGGCGTCGACGAGAAACACTCTCTACCGTTATCATCGTCTTCGTCAGAACGACAAGCCCTAATATTCTTCTTTTATTCAACAAACATCAATCTCTCTCTCTTTCATCATCGTCCTCTTCGATAAAGAACAGAGGAAGTCCGACGAAATTAACAAGATGCTGGAATAGTCATACGATTTTCAACATCAAAGGTACACAATGATAAAGTGTAAATGTGTATATGATTCAGTAAATCGATTCATATTGTGTATGTTTTATACTCTGTTTTTTAGTTTATACTGTTAGTTTGGTTGATTTGGTGCAAAATCGTTCATGTACACATGTGTATAGCGTGAACAAGAGTTTGGAATTCCTTGGTTATCTAAAATCGTTGATGTACACATGTGTACAGGGGTTTTTACTCTGTTTTTAGGCGATGGTATGATGTTTGCTTGGTTGATTTGTTGTAGACATTTGTACAGAGATTTATTAATTAATATATACACATGTGCACTGCTTGCCCAAAAGTGTTAATTTTATGAATGTGAATTTATAAAATGTGTACACATGTGTATGTCTACTATAAGGTGAATTATTCTATTAATGTACTATTTGTATTTCATGTGTACCCCTGCGTACTCATTTGTATGTGCTTTGTTACACAGTGTACTCGTATGTTTGTTCTTTGGGGGACATATGGCTAATTATGAAGATTATTAATTATAATGTCTTATTTTGCAGTAAATTGGTTGGGTTATACCATTTTCAAATGATGGATTTACTACCAAGTAAATGATTAATGATGGATTCACAAATTGCTTTGCATCAATGCTAAACTATGAGGAAAGGGAGCGAACAAGCGGAGCAAATATTTTTGGGGATGCTGATAAAATAAAAGGAACAAAGCCGCGATTGTTCGGCCATACCACCAAGAAGGCGTGCTTGACACGTTTACGCAATAAAGCTAGTAACTTCAAAGGTCAACAAGCATCGTAGTCACATCATGGGTGAAGCAGTTGAAAATGACAAGGCGAGCGAAATAGGTTGTAATTAGAACGTATATGTTGGTTGACATTATTAAACGTGTGATGGTCTGATGTTTTCGTATGTTGACAATATTAAACATGTGGTGATTGGCAATCTAAAAACATTTGATGTTTTGGTGGGTTTTTTTTTTTGAAACAGTGGAACATAAGTTGATTTTATATTTGTATGGCTTTTTGTTTTTTAGACTACTTGACATGTTACTGTACCTAATATAGGTTATGTATAATAAATTTCATTCTACACTTTCACAAAGCACATGTGCATAGTTGTAACAGAGTAAACTCAGTACACATGAGTACTTGTTATGTAAATATCCAAGTACACCTGTGTGCCCACTGAACATGTAAATATCCGTATCATCAATATGGGTATCAAATGTGTGATTAACTTTGTTTTCGCTGCGAGCTTTGAATTTGTCAATTATCATTTGCACGTCTCTATCACCACTAACACTACTAGAAAAAAGGGACAATTTCCTACACAACTTTTTTCGTCACAGATTACTACACTTTTATGACGAATTTCCTACAAAAAAAAAATTTCAAGATTTTGTTACAAATTTTCGATGCATCCATGACGAAAAATAAGAAAACCCTAATTAATTGACAGTTGCGTAACAAATCTATCGGAAATAACCTACAAAACAAAAAAATAAGGGAAAATGATATCGTTTCCTACACATTTGTGACGAAAAATAAGAAAACACTAATTAATTAACAGTTGCGTCACAAATCTGTAGGAAATAATCTACAAAAGGTTAATTATTATTTTTTACCGAATAAATATTTATATAAGCAAAAAATAAGGGAAAATAATATCGTTTCCTACACATTTATGACAAAATATTTGTAACTTAAACCATCCGTCGGAATTCCGTCACAACTTGTGACAAGTTTCTGACAAAAAATAAGAAAATCCTAATTAATTGACAGTTACGTCACAGATCTGTCACAAATAATCTACAAAAGGTTAAATAATAATAAAACAAGTATATAATAATTATAAAACAAACATATTCCTATACATTTATGACAAAATGCTTATTTTTAAATATAATTGTCACAAAGGCGTAGGAAACAATCCATGCATGAATACAATTTCCTACGCATTTATGACAAAATGCTTAAATCCATTGCAAGTTGTGACACATTTCTTACGACATTTAAGGATTTGTCACAAATTTGTAAGAAACAACCTATATAATTATTTTTATTTTAAATATTAAATGTACGTAACTATGTGGACGTATGGATATGAGTATAATGTGAGTATGTATATATGTATTTGTGTTTGTATGTATGTATGTATGTATGTATGTATGTATGTATGTATGTATGTATGTATGTATGTATGTATGTATGTATGTGTGTGTACGTATATGCATGTTTGTATCTATATGTGTATGTGGATGTGATTATATTTGTTATTAAGTGTGCATTTGTATACATGTATGTATGTATGTATGCATGCATGCATGCATGTATGTATGTATGTATGCATGCATGCATGCATGCATGTATGTATGTATGTATGTATGTATGTATGTATGTATGTATGTATGTGTTGGATCTGAGTTTGAATCTGATTGTATTTTACGTTTGAAATTAAGATGGAAATGGATGAGTGTGCAGCGGAATTAATATGAAAACAAACTTTGCATACAATCAAACGAGAGTGTTGCTTTGATCAAGACATTTTCAACGATGAACCGAATGATTGAATTTAATTTCAACAACGATTACAATCAATGCTTGAATACAAACTCCCCCTCAGCCAGAGCTCAGCGGTTGTTCGTGCAAGGAAGACGATATTGTAAAGAGCTAAATAGAACAGTGCATTGTACTGTTCTATTTATAGGCACTAGCAAACCACTGAGCATCTTAAGCTGACGTCACCATGAAAGTGAAATCTAACCTCCTAACAAACTCTAACCTCTGATCTATACAAACACTGCTATTGCTAACTACTGCTATTACATTACATTACATAAAGACACTTAAACAGCTGCTGCATCCTTCCACTGCTGTGAACCCAGCAGTGCTTGTCCGGATCAGCAGTACTTGACTCAAGACAGTAGATTGAGCAGCAGAGCTTTAGTCTTTCATCAGGTCTTTACTTGAGCAGCAGTTTGACGGTCAGTAGATTTGCTTGATCAGAAGATAGGAGGTCAGCAGATGTTGAAATCACTTTCAAGGGGAGAGACTTGTATGTAAACAACTGTAAACGTCTGCTTATTCCGGATCCACTGCTCTGATCCAGTTTTGGCTTTAATTATCTGTTCCTCTGATAGGGTTCAATCCCAACAATCTCCCCCTGGAACAGATAATGCCAAAACTCTTCATTATTTGTGGAAGTTTATTGCCTCATCAGCAGTTCCCTTATCTGACCTTTAAATTGCAGTTCAAAGTCTAGGGCATCTGCATCTTCATCATCCCTGCTAAGTGGAAGATCAAGGAGATCCTGCAAATCTTCAAGACTCAGGCCAAGAGCTTGTTCCCTTGATATTTTCTCCACTTCTCCACCAGACCTGAGCAAAGTCAATACGTAGGTCTGTTTGTCAGTTTCCCACTTTTGTATTTTTGAGCCTGGTGGGTTTCTTGGGAGATGCTTATTTGCAGAGGTATTTGGTGAGGCTGGCCTATTCATGACTGGCTGAGCAGTACTTGCAGGTTGTTCCAATTCAAGATCTTCTTTTATCATTAGTTTAAGGCCTGCTTTTACAATAGCATTTCCAGCTTTTAGATCTTGAATGGCTTCAGTACTTGGCTGGTTTTGGCTCCTTCTTTTGTAGATGGCAGCACCAGCTGGAGCAGTGCTTCTCTTGACTTGCAGCTTTGGTGGTCTTTTAGAGACCTCTTCTTTTGAATAATCAGGCCTCTTAGGAACATTTGGATCTTTCTTTCTTAGTTCCTCCAACCTTTTGTAGGTGGCCCTGACCACATCTTCTTTCCATCTAGCAATTTGTCTTTTGTTACCATATTCAGCAGCAACCAGTTCCTCTTTCATTCTTTTCAGATCTACCTGTTTGTCAGGTACATTCTTTCTAAACTTTGCCCAGTCAGGAGGAGTGTGAGTGACCTTCCTTTTTATCATGTCTTGAATTCTTGCAGCTTTATCTTCAAGCTCAGGAATAGTCCACTCTTTGTACATGTATCTCTCTCCTTGTACTTCTTGTGAGCCATGATGCTTTCAATGTAGTCTTTCTTCAAATTTTCAGCTGCTCTTTCTGAGATTTGTTGACTGACATTTTTTGCAAATTGTTCTAGGGATCTGACCTGTGTGAGCAGATATTGATAGTTTCTTGAAATTTCTTTGTCAGATTTCCCTTGTGTGTTTTCTTTTGAAATATCCTCTGCTTGCTTGGCCTTGATTTTCAAATATTTATCAACATTTTTAGGCCATGGATATCCCTTTATTGATGGCAAGCTCCTTTTGCCAGGGTCATCCTCATAGTAAAAGGATTTTATTTCTTCTCTAACAGCTGCTAGTTCAAGAGGAAATTGAACACCTGCAGGAGGTAAGGGCTTGTATATTTGAACTGAAGAGAGAGGAACAGGTTTTGGTATTGTGACAAGAGCTAAAGATTTTGAAGATGTTTGTGGTGGTGAAGTGTCATCATCTTTGAGAATTAGCCTTCTCCTTTTTGGTTTAGGAGGGACTGATGATGTTTTAGATGGAGCAGTGGTGGTGGATATAGTGGCAGTGGTTGGTGATTGACTAACAGCAGATGAAACAACTGGTGCTTCAACCACTGTTGTCATTACAACAGATGTTATAACATCTATTGTCTTCTGCTTTTTGTTAGCAGGTGAAAGTGGTGATGAGATGATTTTTGGTGGTGATGGTGATGGTAAAGCAGTGGATGTGGTGTGTGTTGAAGTGGTGTGTGTTGAAGTGAAAGCAGATGTTGGAACAACTGAAGTACCAGCAGGAGTTACAACAGCTGTTTGGGTGGAGGTTTGATGCTGATGGCTTTTAGATGATGGTTTTGGAGGCTTTGGAAATCTGGATGGGATGGACTTAGGTTTTCTTTTTATCTTCGGATTTTTAGAATCTTTTGACCCAGAACAACCCTGCGCATACAGTTCCATGAAAGCTCTTTTCTCCTCATTCCATCTTGAAATATCCTTTGCCATTCTATCCCTCTTTACACTTGCTACTCCTTCATCAAGTGCTTCTTGAGTAGCATCAACCTTTTTGCTACCATCTGGCAATGGAATTTTTCTGGTCATTGCATCCCTTTATGGTTCAATGTAAAGACCATCATCTACCCCTTTTTCTTCCACTCCTTAATTTTCTCCCCCTTTTTGGCATTATCTTCTGGGAGTTGATCAATGAAAAGTACTGTTGGAGTAGCAGTGCCAGTGGTTTCCAATAACTGGGCCTTGATTGCCTTAATATCTGCTTGAGTGTTTTTGTACCTAGACTCCATAATGTTTCTCAGCTTTTGGACATGAAGTTCATGTTGTTGATCAGCCATTTCTTTTTGTTGTTGGAGAAAAGGTTAGAAAAAGGTCCAGAGCTCATTTGTAGCAGATGCTTGAGTTGGAACAGCAGTGGATTGCATCTTTTGTATTGTCAACACCTGTTGTAGCATATTTTTAATATCTGCAACAGATGTATCCAATTTTTCAACACGTTCCGTCAAATCCTTGTATTTTAAATCATCACCCAATTTAATGGGATCATCTAATTTCCCACTAGCAGTGGTTTTATCAGTGGTTGAGGTAGGGAGTGTACTCCAAACATCTACCACTGATGCCCCTTTTTCTTGGTACTGGGGTCTTCTTCCTTCAACACTTGACAACCTTTTGATGTTGCCAGATGGAAAAATGAATCCACTGGTGGTTGGCAGAGGTGCTATGTAAGGAATTGCCTCCAAGGAAGTCTTATTAATGTAACCACTTTCCAACTGTAAACAAGTGGGTTCAACAGTTGTAGTGGCTGCTTCACTTGGACTACCACCAAGAGTTACTTGTAACTCAAGGGGTCTAACCTCCTCAGGTTGTGTTGGTGGGTTAGCAAAGATTGATACAGCAGACCCAGTCAATTGTTGAGGTATATTCTCATTGATAGGGGATTGAGAAGGACTGGTTAGTGCCTGGTTCAAATCAATTGCATCCAACAGCAGTTTAGTTGGTGGGGGAATTGTGGATGTAATGGGTGGTGTAGAAAGAGGAGTTGCCCCGGGTATTGAGCTGTGGATGATAGAAACAAGTGTTTCCAGAGCATCATGATGTAGAGACCCTGTTTGTACAACCTGTTCTTTTTGTGAAGACGCAGGAGGAGTTTCGGTTATGGGTGGAGATATTTGTACCAACTGCTGTGAGGAAGTAGCAGCAGTGGTTTCAAGTGACTTTTGTGTTGTCACAGGCATTTGCTCTGGTATCTCATCCTCCAGAGGTGCCTTTTTGGAAGGTTTGGGGGGTTTTTGATTTTTCTTTTTGTGTGGCTTTTTGGTGATTGTAGGTGTGGGTTTCAAAACAGTTGGTCTGCTGCTTTGATCACCTTGAGCAGTGGGCTCAGCAGCAGATACCTGAGGAGCAGTTGTGACTGCTAAAGTCTGCTTAGGCACCTCTGCTTGTGTTTTGCAAGGTGCTAACATTCTTGAAAAAGTTTCAGTTGTTAAACTGTTTATTTGAGTAGAAGCACCTTGGTTTATTATAGCTAAATCATCCTTACTGAATTTCTTTACAAAATAGTAGCTTAAAAACCTTGGAAACAGTAAGAATGATTTTGTTTCAACATTATTAACCAAATCTTTAAAAATTTCCTGAGAATAATTAAAATTTTCTTCTTGAAGAATTGCATATCCTAGATTTTGAATCTTTAAAGGGATTTCATTAAAAGAAGTGGTTTTATTTGAAACACATAGTAGGAGGGTATGAAATAAAAATCTGGTTGCAGAAGGAAAATAACCTTTTTGTAAGGTAAGTTTCTTCATCATTGTGGCTTCATACCCTCTTTCAATGAAGTCATTTTGTAACTCAAATTTAGTGAAAGAAGTTTTACCTTCCAGATCACCGAGTTGAAAGACCTCTGAAATGGATTGTGGCGTGATTTTGACAGCTTTACCCTTTATAGAAGAGTGTATGGTGGTTGCAGTGTCTCCTTGTTTTTCAAGGGTTGCATTTTTCCAGAACTCTCTTTGGGTTGCCAAATAGATTGGTGCATTGGCGGTTAACAAAGTTCTGTACTTTGATTTTGCCATGATGTCAATGATGAAATTGAAAACATTTGTGGTTCCTGGTTTTGTGAGAAGACCCAGGAGATTGTGAGATGGTTTATATGGGATTTTAGTGGAGATTGCCTTTTGAGAGGCTGTTTTCGATGAGGATTTTGATGAGGGTTTTGCAGATTTCTTTGATTTTGTCATTTTGAAGATGATTATCGAAGAAATTTGTGAAGAAATGAGATGAAAAACTGTTTTGAGAAGAGAATTTTTTGAAGAATTCAATTCGACAGTAAAACCCTGTTTTTGATGTGAAGTGGGGATTTTATAGAGGAAAAAGTGAAGGCTGACGTGGCAGCGGTTACAAAAGTACTGACCACTATGTATTGCCCACATGCCAAACTCTGATGAAATGAAGGACAATACTTTGGTGAAAGCTACTGATAAAGGCAGTGGTTACAACGGTAAAATGGAAGCAGTGGATGATTTTCACTATCAGTGGATAGTATATCAGTGGATAAGACTCTGCTTTTGAACAACAGAGGTTATCGAGGAAATGAAAGAGCGGAGGATGGCTTTCAGCAGTGGATAGACTTTTGAAGTAGAGCAGACTTTTGAACAAACAGTGGTTATGGCAGACTTTTAAGGATTATAATGAAAACTTCATTTTTAGCTATTTTTAAGGATGGAGTTTTGATTTTCTGAAAACATTTTGTTGCTTTTATGCATAGAAAAACAAGATTTTGCTTGTTATTCCATGTTTAGCATCCCAATTCTAGAGACCAAGCTTTCAAAGGTGGCTGTATCAAGTGCTTTTGTGAGCACATCTGCCAGCTGGTCTTTAGTTGGGACATGATGCAGAGAAATCAAACCTTTTTCATAGCAATCCCTCACGAAGTGATGTCTGATGTCGATGTGTTTGGTGGTAGAATGGGAAACTGGATTTTTGATGATATTTTCTGCTGCCTGGCTATCCAACATAAGTGGTGTCTTTAAGGCAGTGATACCAAAATCCAGTAACTGATTTTGAAGCCACAGGAGTTGGGCTGTATAGCTTGCAGCAGCAATATATTCAGCTTCAGCAGTGGATGTTGAAACAGCTGCTTGCTTTTTGCTTTGCCATGAAACCAAGCAATCGCCTAGGAACTGGCACCCTCCCGATGTGGACTTCCTTGTAGTGTTACATCTAGCAAAGTCACTGTCTGAATAGCCTGAAAGCTTGATATTCCCATTAACTAGATACCAGATACCAAGTGTGGGAGCACCTTTTATGTATCTGAAAATCCTTTTTACAGCAATGAGATTTGATTTTCTGGGAGCTGATTGACTTCTTGCACAGACACATGTTGCAAACATGATGTCTGGTCTAGATGCAGTTAGGTACAATAAAGACCCAATCATGCTTCTATAAAGTGTTTGGTCAATCAACTCATCCTTTTCTTCAGACATGACAAGCTTATTTGTGGCCATGGGTGTGCTGCATGGTTTACAATCATTCATATCAAATTTATTCAAAAGTTCTTTAGCATATTTGCTTTGATGAATGAAAGTTCCATTTTGCATTTGTTGAACTTGGAGACCAAGAAAGCATTGCAGCTCACCCATTGCACTCATTTCAAACTCAGCTGTCATGAGTTCCCTAAACTCTTCACACATTGTGTTACATGTGCTTCCAAAAATAATGTCATCCACATAAATTTGGACAATCATTAAATCCTTCCCTCTCCATTTTAAAAACAGTGTTTTATCAATGGTACCTCTTTTGAAACCATTTGAGAGTAGGAAGTTGGAAAGAGTTTCATACCAGGCCCTTGGTGCTTGTTTCAGGCCATACAAGGCTTTGTTTAGCCTGTAGACATGATCTGGATAAAATGGATCCTCAAAGCCTGGAGGTTGACAAACATATACCTCTTCTTGAATTGTACCATAGAGGAAAGCACTTTTGATATCCATTTGAAACACCTTCATGTTGTGGTTGACAGCAAAGGCCAGGAACAGTCTTATAGCTTCTAATCTTGCTACAGGGGTGAATGTTTCATCATAATCAATCCCCTCTTCCTGTCTGTAACCTTGAACCACAAGCCTGGCTTTATTCTTGACAACAATGCCCCTTTCATCAGTTTTGTTTTTGAAGACCCACTTTGTGCCAATGGGACTAACCTCTTCTGGCAGTGGTACAAGCTCCCATACTTGTTATCTTTTAAACTGTTGGAGCTCCTCTTGCATGGTTTCTACCCAGCTGTTGTCTTTCAGTGCCTCTTGGTACTTGACTGGCTGATGGAGTGATAGGAAACCAGCAAAAAGACAAATGTTTTGGGTTTGGCTTCTTGTGAGCACCCCTTCATTGATGTTGCCAATTATTTGGTCTGGTGGATGAGATCTCAAAAAGATTAAATCTCCTTGATATGGAATGATGGCATTGGTTGGTGAGGGCTGCAAATGTGTATCATCTGAGCTAACCACTGCTGGTGACTTTGATGACCCAGCAGTGGCTTCAAAAGGTGGTGGAATAGGAGGTAATGAAGTGAACATCTGCTGACTTTTATCCACTGTTTGAGGACTTTTGTCAGCAGTGTTTGAGGATGTGGAAGCAATGGTTGATGGTCTACTTTGGTCAACAACTGTTGAGGTAGCAGTGCTAGAGCTTTGACAGCTGTTTTGAACAACTGATGCTTTTCCCTTTGTGGCAGACCTTTGAGGAATGATGATTTCATACCCATAGTCTGGTGTTGTATCCTCTGATGAACTTGCACTGTTAGTCTTGACAGCAGTATTTTCAAAAGTAAATTTATCAAGATCAAACAGATCAGCAGGATTTGCTGGGATTTTCATTGATGAAAGTTCATTGAACTTTACATCCAAAGTCTCCTCCACTGCCCTGGTCCGTGTATTGAACACTTTGTAGGCCTTGGCAGTGGTTGAGTATCCCAGATGATAACCACAATCAATTTTGGCTGCAAATTTTGAAATGGAATCTTTTAAGTTCAAAATAAAGCATGGGCAGCCAAACACCTTGAAGTAAGAGATCAGTGGTTTGATTTTATACAGAATTTCATAAGCAGTCTTTTTGTGCCTGGGGTTTATTAGAACTCTATTCTGGACATAGCAAGCAGTGTTTACTGCCTCTGCCCAGAAAGTTAATGGCAAACCTGAATCAGCAAGCATGGTTCTGGCAGCCTCAATCAAAGTTCTGTTCTTCCTCTCCACTACCCCATTTTGCTCTGGTGTTCTAGGGATGCTGTACTGCCTTACAATCCCTTTCTTCACACAGAAGGCATCCAACTGCTTATTTTTGAATTCTGTGCCATTGTCACTCCTAAAGCTTTTCACTGGAAGGTCAAATTGCTTTTCAACCTGTGTCACAAAGTCTTGCAAAATGCCTGCAGTTTCATCTTTTGAGTGCAAAAAGAAAGTCCATGTAAACCTAGAAAAGTCATCAACAATAACCAAACAATATCTTTTCTTCTTGAGGCTCATGACTTGGACTGGGCCAAACAAATCCATGTGCAGCATTTGCAAGCACTGGGTTGTTTTGGACTCTTCAATGGACTTATAGGAACTTTTATGTTGTTTTCCTTTTAAACAGGAAATGCAATGTTCAGGACATGAAAACAATTTTTGTGGTAGGCCTCTTACCAAACCATT
This sequence comes from Helianthus tuberosus, assembly GCA_030545235.1. Lineage (NCBI taxonomy): Eukaryota > Viridiplantae > Streptophyta > Magnoliopsida > Asterales > Asteraceae > Helianthus > Helianthus tuberosus. The sequence continues at coordinate 132,800,133 of CM060426.1, read as the reverse complement.
TTTTGAAATTTCAGTGATTGTCTTAAGATTTGTGTGCCCCAGTCTTTTGTGACAAAGTTCTGTCTCTTTGTTAGAGGCAGCTGAGAACAGACAAGCATCAGCTCTGGGACACTCTTTTGACATATCAACAACATAAACATTGCCACTTCTTTGAACAACAAGTTTAGTTTGACCAGTTTTTATTATTGCTTCAATCTTTTTGACCATTTCTGGTCCAATAATCCTACAACAATCTTTTGTGAAAAATGACCCAAACCCTTTGTCACTCATTTGAGACACACTCAGAAGGTTGAATTTTAGATTGTCTATCAGATTGACATTTTCAAATTTTACATTTCCAGACTGCACTGTACCAGACCCCAGAACTTTCCCTTTACTATTATTCCCAAAGGATATATCACCCCCTCCATGGATTTTAAAGTCTTTGAGAAGGGCTTTACATCCTGTCATGTGCCGGGAGCCTCCACTATCTACATACCAAAGACTATCAAAGCATGCAGAAGCTCCTTGCACATGAAGTAAAAGGATTAGTTCATATGGGTCTCCAAAGCCAACATGGCTTTGGATGGGGTCTCAGCAGTGTCTGGGATGGATGTTGCATGATGGACAGTGGTTAGATTAGGGGTTTGGACAGTTTTAGTATTGTTTCTTGCTAACCACTGTTGGGGGTCTTGACCAATCAACTGTTGGTACCCAAAAGGATGCCTGTTCACTTTAGGTTTAGAGGGCCTTCTGTAGACCTCATAAACGTGTGGAATCCTTTGGTAAGACTGTTTTTCCTTGCCTTTTCTGAACTGATTGGCAGGGGGTGCATCAGTAACCTGAACATCTCTTTTGACAGATGTTTGGTTCAGCTGTTTTGTGACAGCTGTTTGAACTGGCACAAACAGTGGTTGGGTTTTGGTGAACTTGACTGATGAAGTTGATGGACTCAAGGATGTTTTAGCAATGTACTCATTCTTTTTCACATCAAAGTTTTTGAGATACACACATGCTTGAGTTTTGTGGTTTGTTTTACCACAAACAATGCAGCTTTCTGCTGGAACAATGACACTTGTTTTGTTTAAATCATATGCTTTTAAATGGAAACAATCTTTTGTTAGATGGTTCCTTTTCTCACAAAATTCACAAAACAGGTTATTGATCTTTTCTTTCTTCTTTCTCTTTTCGGATTCCTTTGCAGCAGAGGTTTTAACCTCTGTTGGGATATCCTTGAGAGGTATGACTTTAGCTTTTGGAGCTTTAACACCTTTAGTTGATGTAAAGTCCATTGGCTTGAAATTTTCAAGAATATCACACTCATCAGACCATTTTGGTTTAAACTGATAATCTTCAAGCTCCTCAAAAGTAGAAGCTCCCATTGGTCTGTCAAGTGTGATTTTGTTACCAAGTTTATCAGTGATTTTCACTTCTTGGCCTTTCTTGTTGGTGGGGATAAACTCACTATTTTCATCAGTGGTTTGAACAGATTTTTCAAGAGCAATGTTTTTATCATCATATTTTCTATAACCAACCCCAAATTTCACATTGCTTTCTATCTGTTTTTCAAGCATAACCTCATACCCTTTGCAAGATTCCACCCATCTTTCACAGGTGATCTGGGTGGACTCCAACTCCTTTTTGCAAACTTGGTATTTTTCTACCATAGTTTGGAGTTGAGTTTTGGTTATGCTTTGTTCTTCTTTGAGACTGCTGATTTCTTTATCTTTTTCAGCCAATTTGTTTCTAAGTTCTTTTAAAGACCTTTCAAATTTGACTTCATCAGTTAAGATTTTATTCCGAAGGTTTTCATTTACCTCTTTGATGTTAGCAAAAGCAATAATGCAATTGTCAGAACACAGTTTTTCAAGAACTTGAGGAGATACCTTGGCAGCAGCCATCATTGCACAATCACATTGATGATTTTCTTCATCATCGGCTCTTTCTCTTTCCACACCTGCTAGCTCATCTTTCTTCTCTTCTTTGTCTTCTTCGGACCATGGATCTGTCATTGGTTCAATCAGGGTTTCTGAATTTTCACTCAGCAGTAGTTCACCAGCAACTGCTTTAACAGCTGCTTCAGTCACTTTATCCACTGTTTCATCACTTAGCTGTTCACATTCACTTTCAATCCCCTCTGGTATTGACTCTAATGCCATCAAACAAAATTGATCATTAGAAGGTTCATTAAAAGCATTGAGTGCAAAATTTTCATCTCCAAGCTCATCAGGCAAGCTGCTCTAGTCAACAAAGCCTTGTGTAAAGAAGCTTTGCGGATCTGGTTGAACCACTGCTGGAGCAGCTGTTTGAGGTGCAACAGGTTGCACTTGTGCCTGGGGGACAGGGGTTTGAACATATTGAATCTGTGGAACAGTGGTTTGGACATAATGCACAGGCACAGGGGTAGCAGCATAGTGAGCAGTGTTTACATGTGCTGCTGGGGTATATTAGGTATAGTGGACAGTGTTTTGACTTTGTGGTCTAGGATTTGAGCTAGGATGAGTGATTATGGGACCAATGGTTTGACTCCTGCATTCTCTAGCAAAATGACCTAGTCTATTACACTTGTAACACTTGATTTTTGATTTATCCAACCCAACCCTTAGATTCCCATGCAACCCTGGGAATTTTCTCCCTGTTCTTTTGTAGAATTTGCTTGTTCTTACACTAAGCAAAGCCAACTGGTGCAAGATATCCATCTCTTCTAAGTCAGTGGGATCAAAATGTTGTAAATCATTGAGTTCAAAACACAAGTTATCTGACATCTGGTTTTCAGTGTTAGCAGTAAAAGCATAATTTGCAGAGTGAGGATCAGGGTTTGCAAAGTTACTACCAGCTGTTATATCAATGAAATGATCAAAACCCTATTCCTTACTACTGCTACCAGATTCTTCCTGACCAAAGAGAGCTGTGCTACCGAATGAGTAATCATCAGTGGCTTTTCCAGACTCTTGCAACTTCTTTTTCTGGTTCAACTCCCTTTCATAGGTCAGGAGTCTACCATGAAGTTGGGTCAGGGTCAGATCTTTGAACTCAACAGAGTTTCTAGTCACAAATGCAATTGTGTCCCATTTATCAGGTAGTGATCTAAGAAACCTGCTATTTTGGGTTGATTTTGAAAACTCAACCTTAACAAGCCTTAGCTCACTAATGAGACAACTGAACCGTTCAAATTGTTGGGTCAATGATTCACCCTTGATGTGACAAAAGGTTTCATACTGCTGATTCAGAATTTCCCTATTGTTTTCAATAACTTCCTCGGTTCCCCCAAACTGTTCTTTCAAAGCATCCCATAGCTCTTTGGCACTGTTACAATGCAACAGTCCAGCATAGATCTCATTTGGTAATGCAGATGCTATGATGCTAAATGCTTTGGCATCCAGTTCAAACTTTTGAAAATCAGTTTCAGTATAATTTTCATAAGGTTTTGGTACTTCTTTCTTTGGATCCTCAGCACTTGGCACCATAGGAACATGGGGACCAAAAACAACAGACCTCCAACATCCAGTGTTTTGTTGAGCAAGGAGGTGACCCATCCTTCGCTCCCAGATGCTGTATTCATTTCTTTTAAGCATGGGTGGTTTAAAAAGCGAGCCAATGTTATTCTTATCATCTTGTGATTGTGACGTCATCTTGGTTGTTTTACAGGCACTGATTAATCAACTTTAATGGTGATTAAACCTTACTCTGTTTTTCAACAAACCGAACAAACTATCGATATCAACGATTTTGAGCTGAACTATTTATGTCAAAATGATTGTTAGATCAAATTTGACTATCCAAGCAATGATACCAACTGTTGGATCTGAGTTTGAATCTGATTGTATTTTACGTTTGAAATTAAGATGGAAATGGATGAGTGTGCAGTGGAATTAATATGAAAACAAACTTTGCATACAATCAAACAAGAGTGTTGCTTTGATCAAGACATTTTCAACGATGAACCGAATGATTGAATTTAATTTCAACAACGATTACAATCAATGCTTGAATACAAACTCCCCCTCAGCCAGAGCTCAGCGTTTGTTCGTGCAAGGAAGACGATATTGCAAAGAGCTAAATAGAACAGTGCATGGTACTGTTCTATTTATAGGCACTAGCAAACCACTGAGCATCTTAAGCTGACGTCACCATGAAAGTGACATCTAACCTCCTAACAAACTCTAACCTCTGATCTATACAAACACTGCTATTGCTAACTACTGCTATTACATTAAATTACATAAAGACACTTAAACAGCTGCTGCATCCTTCCACTGCTGTGAACCCAGCAGTGCTTGTCCGGATCAGCAGTACTTGACTCAAGACAGTAGATTGAGCAGCAGAGCTTTAGTCTTTCATCAGGTCTTTACTTGAGCAGCAGTTTGACGGTCAGTAGATTTGCTTGATCAGAAGATAGGAGGTCAGCAGATGTTGAAATCACTTTCAAGGGGAGAGACTTGTATGTAAACAACTGTAAATGTCTGCTTATTCTGGATCCACTGCTCTGATCCAGTTTTGACTTTAATTATCTGTTCCTCTGATAGGGTTCAATCCCAACAGTATGTATGTATGTATGTATGTATGTATGTATGTATGTATGTATGTATGTATGTATGTATGTATGTATGTATGTATGTATGTATGTATGTATGTATGTATGTATGTATGTATGTAATGTATCTGTTTGTGTATTTATATATATGCAGGCCGAAATTGACTTGGGAGTAGCGGATTAGGCAGGATTTGGTAGACTTAGGTGTTATTTGTTTTTTAAGAGGTAAAATGTCTGCAGTCTGCGCACCACATGCAGACATCTGTAGCAGAAGAGGTGGACCAAATGTCTGCAGTCTGCAAGAAGAAGACTGTTTGTTGTTTAACTTCTACAGGCTTCTAAAATAAACTGGTGGCGGTGTACAGACGGTGGTGGTGTATAGACGGTGGTGGTGGGTGGTGGTGGTGGTGGTGGACGGTGATGGTGGTAGACGGTGGTGGTGGGTGGTGGACGGTGTTGGCGGAGATGGACGATGGTGGGTGGTGGACGGTGGTGGGTGTTGGTGGACAGTGGTGGATGTTGATGGGAGGTGGACGGTGGTGATGGTGGGTGGTGGACGATGGTGGTGATGAACGGTGGTAGTGGACGGTGGTGGGTGTTGGAGGACAGTGGTGGGTGGTGGACATTGAAGGGTGGTGGCCGGTGGTGGTGGTGGTGATGGACGGTGGTAGGTGGTGGATGGTGGTGGTGATGAACGGTGGTGGGTGGTGGACGGTGGTGGTGGTGGTGATGGTCGATGGTGGGTGGTGGATGGTGGATAGTGATATACATATGTGTCACACCCCCAAAATACCACATGCGAAAACACCGCGGGACGTGTGACGTACCGGGATCCGGCCACCAATCACATTGAACCACAGCATTGTAATAAATAAAAAGTTTCCATTCATTTCATGAGAAATTCCAAAACACAACTTAAACCAAATTCGTTCAACGGAAGCATAATGTAAATAGTTATTCAAGTAAATTAAACAGGTGTGCAAGTTCAATAAACAAGTATCCAAGAGCTACGACCCATGACCACTCCAGCACTCCCAGATAGCAAGTTCCAACCCATGAATCTAACGTCCTGCAAGCATGCAGACAAGTGTGTCAGACGACGCTGGTGAGTTCAAAGTTTGTTAACACGTTTTAGTTACCAGATATAAGTATAAAACATTTCAGAGATTTGATGTTGTTAATAACTCGATGACTGTCGATGGCTCCAGATTATTTGCCCTATTCCCCAATGCCTCTATCAAAGCAATGGTCAAGACTGGGGTCATTAGTTCACTCCCGACCTCCCCGGTGCGGTGTGAGGGTGCCAAACCTAAATATCGCTATTAAATAATACCCAGTTGCCTCCCTAGCAACAAATCGGTAGAAGGGACTTGATTGATAGATATGAGTGTATTAACCAACATCCCAAGTTTAACATTCTAATCAAACCCAATAACCCGACATTCCTCCCCGGAACGTTTACCAGATGTCCCTCCCCGGGACGCATGCTTGGAAAAAGAGCAGTGAACTCACCTTAGGTTTGCTCGGTATTTATCAAGTTACCCGTTCTAGTTAATCAACCAACCCTACCGCGGTTACCAACCAAGATCAGTTTCATAATCAACCAAACCATGCATTTTCACAGTTCACATTCATAATGGGAATCATCAAATATCACCTAGCAGTTACTCAATCCCATACAAGTCCACACTCGTGTACTTGATACTTGATAGCATTTAATAGATGGGTTTGTTATTCACATAAGTCAGTTTAAGTTTCTCATTTCTCACTAAGCTTGTTAACATGCAACAGATGTATACGTATGACAAACACATTCATCATTATATGCACCATGAACTACTTGAACTCTATGTTCTGTGAACACTGTCTGCTCTGTTTGTTTTATTCGCGGCGAAAAACCATTACGGCGAACTATGGTTTTTCGTCGGCCATGAGTGTGACGAAAGGTCACCATGACGAACTACCATCTTTCGCCAGGAAGGGACTTTGGCGAAAAACCCTGGTGTTTCGTCGAAGGCCAATCAACGAGGAGCCAGTCCTTCATCGCACTCTTACCAGTTATAGGTTAAAGTTTACCTAAATCAGATCAATCAACACGTTGTTTTGTAATAGTCATAAGCAATCAACTTCATCAACAACAATCAGTCTAATCGATCATCATTCCTAACCAGTCTAATCGGATCATTAGTACAATGATTTCAGTCATTAACATACAACCCTAATTTAACACATCATACACAACTGTAACTGATAATCACATAGATCTAGTGATTTATTACTATAAAAATCATCAACTAATCATGATCCAAGCATTACATAACAAACAGTCAATAATGATTTCAAAGCAAACAGGCTATAATGGTTGGGCACTAACCGAGATAAAGGGAACGATAAGTTTGATCGATATTGAGAGCTTCAATAACTCAAAGTTGTCGCCGCACAGAAGAGAGAGTTTTAGGGTTTTCAATTGATCAGTGACGTGACGATTTACAACTGTTCCACGTAATATATGTGAGTAAGTGTACTGGGCCCTTACTGGGCTTCGAAGGAACCTGGGCCGATGAAAGATCCGAAGGAACCTGGGCCGACGAAAGATCTATGTTTCGTCGAGCATAAAGTCGACGAAGAACCCAAGTTTCGTCAGGTTGGGTTTGGGACGAAAAACCTTAAGTAAACATAATTATTCTAAAGTTTTCAATAGATAACCAAACATAACAATACATGCACATAATACAACATAAGGCGAAATATGAAAACAGTTGTGAAACCAACAATGTGTAGGGGAAAGGCCTTGAAATCTCGGGTTGTCACATCATCCCCAACTTGAAAAAAATTTTGTCCTGAAATTTGATAAGCAATCCAAAATAGCATGGCGTTAAATCTGGATGACTGTATATTTTTCGCAGGTCCCACATCATCCCCAACTTGAAAGGGAATTTCGTCCCGAAATTCACCAGTTGTAACAGGATTAGACTGGTCAGTTGGGAATAGATGAGGATACTTGAGTTTCATCTGATCTTCGCGTTCCCACGTGAACTACGGTCCACGTCTCGAGTTCCAACGAACTCTCACGATTGGGATTCGACTATGCTTACGGACCTTGACCTCCCGGTCCATAATTTCAATAGGTTCCTTGACAAACTGCAACTTGTCGTCGATTTTCAGCTCCTGAAACGATACTACAAGTGTTTCATCCGACAAACACTTCTTTAGTTGCGACACGTGGAAAACGTCATGAACGTTTCCCAATTCGGCAGGTAACTCTAACTTGTAGGCCACTTTACCCACTCGTTCCAAAATTTTGAATGGCCTGACATAACGAGGGTTAAGCTTGCCGCGTTTCCCAAACCGTACCACACCCTTCCAGGGTGAAACTTTCAACATCACACGATCGCCTACATCGAACTCTAATGGTTTCCTACGCTTATCAGCGTAGCTTTTCTGACGGTCACGCGCTGCCGCCATACGATTCCTGATTTGAACAATCTTTTCCGAAGTTTCAAGTATAAGTTCCAGGCCTGTAATCTGGCTGTCACCCACCTCAGCCCAACAGAGAGGTGAACGACATTTCCGTCCGTATAATGCTTCGAATTGAGCTGCCTGGATACTTGTGTGGTAACTATTGTTATAAGAAAACTCTATCAAAGGCAAGTGTTTCTCCCAACCCTTGCCAAAATCGATTACACACGCTCGCAGTATGTCTTCAAGTGTCTGGATGGTTCGCTTACTTTGACCATCCGTCTGTAGGTGATAAGCAGTGCTCATGTCGAGACGTGAGCCGAACGATTTATGCATCGACTGCTACAAGTCCGAAATGAAACGCGGGTCACGATCGGAGATAATAGAGGTCGGCACCCCGTGCCTAGAAACCACTCCCTTCAGATAAATAGCTGCAAGTTGTGAGAATTTATCCGTTTCCTTGATTGCTAGAAAATGTGCTGACTTCGTGAGACGATCAACGATCACCCAAATGGTATCGTTCCCATTTTGAGTTCTAGGTAGCCCAGTGACAAATCCATTACTATCTGCTCCCATTTCCACATAGGTATTTCTGGTTGCTGAAGTAGACCTGAGGGTTTCTGGTACTCTACCTTGACTTTTGCACAAGTCAAACATTTACTCACATATGTCACGATGTGAGCTTTCATCTTCGGCCACCAATACAAAACTTTGAGGCCCTGATACATCTTATCTGAACCCGGGTGAACAGAGTATCGAGACTTGTGTGCTTCGTCCATCACAAGCTCTCTAAGGTTACCAAACAAGGGAATTCATATCCGTTCCATGAAGTAGTGAATGCCGTCAGATCTCTCTATGAGTCGTTTCTCCATGCCGCGTAGATACTCAGCTTTAATGTTTTCTTCTTTCAACGCTTCAGTTTGAGCAGAACGTATCTGATTAGGGAGGTTTGAGTGAATAGTGAGCTGTAATGCTCGTACACGCCTGGGTTTCGATTCCTTTCGACTTAGGGCATCAGCCACAACGTTAGCCTTGCCCTGTATGATACTTGATTGCGCAGTCGTAGTCATTCAAGAGTTCTACCCAGCGACGCTGTCGTATATTCAATTCCTTCTGATCGAAAATATGCTGGAGGCTTCTGTGATCGATGTAGATAGTGCATTTGGTACCGTACAGATAGTGCCTCCAGATTTTCAACGCGAAAACCACTGCCCCCAACTCCAAGTCGTGAGTCGTGTAATTCTTCTCATGAACCTTCAGCTGTCGAGAAGCATAAGCTATCACGTTGTTGGGTTGCATCAGCACGCAACCGAGACCCTGAATGGAAGCATCACAATATACCACAAAATCTTTTATGCCTTCAGGTAGAGATAAAATCGGTGCACTGCTGAGTTTTTGTTTTAACAACTGGAAGGCCTCTTCTTGCTTCGTTCCCCAAGAGTATACAATGCCTTTCTGTGTCAACGAGGTAAGAGGCTGAGTGATCTTTGAGAAGTCTTTGATAAACCTGCGGTAGTACCCAGCGAGACCAAGAAATTGTTGCACCTCTGAAGGAGTCTTCGGTGCCGCCCAATTTCTGATAGCATCGATCTTTGCAGGATCCACGTGTATCCCTGATTCATTCACAATGTGGCCAAGGAAGTGTACCTTTCGAATCCAGAAGTCACACTTAGAGAATTTTGCGTAGAGCTGCTCCCTCCTTAGAAGCTCCAAGATAAGACGTAAGTGTCGCTCGTGATCCTCCTTGTTCTTAGAGTAGATCAGAATGTCTTCGATGAACACGATAACGAAATCGTCTAGATACGGTTTGCACACGTGGTTCATGAGGTCCATGAGGTCCACGAAGACCGCTGGTGAATTTGTCAACCTAAACGGCATAACTAGAAACTCATAGTGCCCATACCGCATTCGAAAAGCCGTTTTAGGAACATCCTCCTCTCGGACTCTCATCTGATGATAGCCCGATCTTAAGTCGATTTTCGAGTAAAAACTTGACCCTTTCAACTGGTCAAACAGATCATCAATGCGTGACAGAGGATAACGGTTCTTGACAGTTACCTTATTGAGTTCCCGATAATCGATACACATACGAAAGGACCCGTCTTTCTTCTTTATGAACAGAACTGGGGCTCCCCAAGGCGATGAACTGGGTCGGATAAAACCCCTATCCAATAACTCCTGAAGTTGGTTAGACAACTCTTGCAACCCCCCAGGTGCAAGACGATAAGGAGCACGAGCAATTGGGGTCGCTCCTGTTGCAAGATCAATCTGAAATTCCACTTGACGGTGAGGAGGTAGACCAGGAAGTTCCTCAGGGAATACATCAGGAAATTCACGAACAACTGGCAGGTCTTCGATCTTTCTTTCTTCAGACGGAGTATCAGTAACAAGTGCTAGAATAGCAGGATGCCCCTTTCGTAGACACTTCTGCGCTTGCATAGTTGAGATGATACCGACCATCGTGTAACACCTTGAAAATTTGGGTTAAATAAAATAATGAAACGTGTTATGTAAGACAAAAGTGTTATAAACCCGGATCCCATTTAAAGATGTATGGCACGATTTAAAAGTGTCGTCATGTTAAATTTGTACCTCTGAACGACCTCATTATGAATCCCAAGACCCTAATATGAATAATAAACATCTGGTATACATTCAAATCCGGTGATTTCTAGTAATAATTGATTCATATTTGGAAGAGTGGAGTCCTACGAAGAAATGCACGATAAACCTTCATTCACGGCACTTTTAAAAGGATCCAAGAAACTTTATATCATATCATGGTGGGACAAACTGTTCATGACCCAAACTAGAGGCCCCATACTGAAAATTATGGCCAAAAATCGTAATAACCATGTTACTTGTTCGAAGCTTGAAAGGGCAAGAGTTTTTGCTTTCTGGAACAAGCTTACGGACCGTATTACGGACCGTAAGGGTCAAGCCTTACGGTCCGTAAGACATGCACAGCGAGCAGAATGATGACAGGTGCCTGTTTTGAACTAGTAACCGACTTAGAATGATATTTTCCACTTCCATGCGCGACCCCTACTGGTTTTTAGACTTAGGGGCACTTGTTATTGATCAGGATCACCCCTTAGACTTAGTTGTCATCATCAAAATGGATCAAGAACACTATAAAAGGTCCCTCATGTGTGCAACATTTCTTGCATTCATTCCATCTGCATTTGTGGGACTCTCTGGAGCTTAAGATCAGTCCTCAATCACCTCTGGTCGTAATTAGAGTTTGGTACCTACCCTTGACCTTCCTTAATCGAGTTTTACTTAGTTATTAGCTTAAAAGTCAAACCGTCGTAATTAACGTTTGACTTAGCGATTAATCATTAATGGTCCAGTGATTAGTCGAATTGAAGGTAGTTATAAGTTGGTAATTATGTGGGAAATAAACCCTTAAAAGGGCACCCTCTGATTCCCACTCTAACTAGATCAAGTGTCGGGTTAAAGTTTCTATTAAAAAGTCAACAGAACTATAATTTGCAAATTAACATGTAATTAGCAATGTAGAAGGCTTGTAACCTATTTTATCACTCATATAACTTAGTAATAAGTGTAAGAACATGTCTAAGCATGTTCGACCCGACAATTTTCTGTTTAGACCCGGTTCGGAACCGAAAGTCGCAAAACTTTGACTTTTGCTTTGACTTCAGTTCTGACCCGATTTAGTATGATTTAGAAATGCCTTAGAGCTTCCTTAGGACCAGGTTACATATGGGTATAACCCTCTGTGGTTGGTTCATTGTTTACCCGATTCGTTTACACGTTTTCGTTAAATGCTTAATGTTGACCATAATGCCCTTTTGACCTTAAAACAAGAATTTTGGAAATGTGAAAGGACAATAATCTTTATTACTGATTTATAAACATGTCCTTAAATTTTCACATCAGTTTGAGGTCTAGATTAGGAGTTATGCTCAATGACGTAATTAGAATGCTTTTTAGTAATTTAACGGCGTCATTAGAATAAAACCTATCTAAACCCAATTTTTGACACCAAACCTTTTACACACTGATGTAATATAATATTTTGAGATTTTTAAAGATTTTTAATTATTTTTAACCTGCTCATAACCTAAGGTTATGGCATTGACTCGGTAAATACCGAATATACCCTTTTTGCGTATAAAATGAGTTCTACATAGTATTTTGACACCAATCCAATTGCTACTGATTTTATATAATAAATGAAGTATTGTGAACTTTATAACCTGTTCAGAAAACTCAGATTTCCTTTATAACCCGGAAATCGCTTAAAATGGCTCTTTAAGCGTATTAAACACATAGTTTATGTTTAAAACCATTTTTGTCATACGAGACTTATCACAACTGATACGACCTGTTAAAAAAATTTATTTTACTGATGTACTCAGACCCAAATCTCAGAATTTCATTTAATCCTTTTTATAATCTTTAAAATGACCAAAATACCCCTACGAGGCTTAATTGGTGATTAAACTCGTTTTGGGCATAATGGAAGGTATCCTACTGATATCACAACATAATTAAAGCATATTAACTTAGGAAACCTGTTCGTGAGTCATTTGGTTACCCGTTATGCTTATGGCGCGTTCGGTTCGGTTTATGTAACTAGTTTGCATAAATTAGCCGAAACGGGTCAAACCTTATCGTTTTTATCTCAAAATCCAGAATATGGTTAGATTACCCATATTATACAAGTCTTCAAACTTGTCAGGTCTAAATCACATTCTATTCCGGTCTTTGCTTAATCACGCGTTCGAACCGTATCTTCCTTTAAAACTGACCGGTCTAAGCTTAAGCTTAATTAAAGACCCGTTAGGATTCTAATAGGTTATTATAAATCTTCGTTCCAGAATAGGAGGCCCAGTAAAAGTTAACTGTACTTGCTGATTTGATACGGCTGGGATTGAATATATATTTAGCTCATGTAAATACTTTTAACTTATTTTCCCTATACGGGCTTGGGGTATGGTATATAAAATACCGCTTGGTCGGACATTGAATCTTTAATCGAATAGAGGTTAAATCATTGATATTGTCGCATCCCCCGATCCCTAATCCCCGGGAACGGGCGGACGCGAGCTCAGATTTTTGGTGGCATCAGGTTATTTAATCTTGCAGCGGAATTTACATCAGGACCGTAGTTAGGAAATGTTTATCAGAGTAAACCACTATACTTGATATTAATAAACACATGGGCAAAACCCAAGTTTCTTATTACAATACATTTATAGGGACAAACCCTATTTTATTGAATTTAAAACATCGTTTATTAGGTAACTTTTATAGCCACATTTTTCCCAAGCCTTCAATGCTCTCCAGCTGGCTTTTCACTAATTGGCTGTTCACATTGTGTTACCTGTAACGCGTTTTAAAAACATTTGTCAGTCGGAAATACTGGTGAGTGAATCCCAGTTTAATCAAGAAACATTTTATCAATTAAAACAGTATTGAGAGCGATCACATTGTTTATGTCTACACAATTACTCATTCAGTACTTGCCACTCGACCGGATCTATGGCTATGGTCAAATTACCCATTGGCTAACTCGTTGTCCAATGGTAATGTACTGTCGTTCCCGACTTACTACTACTCGTAGTAATAAATTTTGTATACAAAACCCCATCATACCGGCAGTAAATGAAGAACTACAAAGACTCAATCACCGCTTAATCACATTGTAAAACAATTAAGGTTTTGTAAAACATTCCAAAAACATTAACAAAAAGAGGATAAACTCACATTGCTGTCTTAGGCTTTTCGTAAGGGTTTCCTGGAGATAATCTATAATTTATACAAATGTACATTGATTAGTATAATAACCCTTTGAAAATATAAATGATACCCTCCCCGAGACGGCATTCCAACAACTACGTCGGGCAGAACCACGACAGTTGTTACGGAACCCTAAATCAATCGGGCAGCGTATCTGTTTTGGTCAAAAATTACCGAAGTAATTAAGTGATCAAATTAGTTAAGTGAGGTAGTATGCTAGAAATGAGTGTCGAAAATATGTTAATCAAGTTAATTGTAAAAACAGTTTCAGGATACGGCTCAGGATATAGAGCTGTATCTATGATCAAACAATGAGCAAAAGTAAAGTAAACGACACGAGATGTACGAGGAAAGCCCTTGATCAATCTAGATCGCCGGCATAAAACCTCGGGAGCTGACAATCGCAGCTGCCTTGTTCTTCTATTGCTTCAAATATCAGGATACAGTGCAGGATGTGGTACGGATCGACTAAGTGTTACAACGAAACTTGAATACAAGTGTGGTGTTTGCAATGAGCTAGAAAGTGAAAGTATGCGAGAGTGTAAGTGTAGATTGTGTGACTTAAACTGATCCGACCTCATCTATTTATAGTAAAGATAAGATAACTAACTATCCTAAACTTCCGGGATCCACCGAATATTCCTTCATCGAACATTGTAGACCCGGTCTTTCGGGCTCAACGTCTTTCCTACAACAAACTCGTCCGAGTCTTGAGGAGAAGAAGTCCTCTTGACCGTTAACAAGTTTCAGCCTTTTACCTACACGTGGTTAATTCAATAAACCTCAGGATATCGCCCAAGATGTTAGCAATATCCTCTTCCAGCATCCTGGTCACAAATAAACAAACAAAGGCAGGATATTGGTCAGGATACGTATGTTAAGAAAATGACCCCTAACAATTGTCCCCAAATATATCGGTTGGGATACCAATCCAACGGATATATTTCAAAAGTTTCACCTCATAACTTAAGACAATTAATATGACTAGACTCTTGAAATGACAGCGGTGCAACTTCCAAAGCATTATTTACTCTTTACCCCCCTATATTCATCTTATATTAACCGAGGGACTCCTTATCATAGTTATCCTTATCTTCAAGTGGACACCAGGTATTTTCCTCTCTACCCTTTCTCTCTTCCTTGTTTTAATTCTTCTTTTCTCCGACTGTGTTCTTTCATGGCGACTCGTACCAGATCGCAAGTGGCGGACTCGGTTTCTCCCTTCCACAAACAAAATTTGCTTCAGAATCCTTCCAAAGAAGTGTGTTCCTTTGACAATTCCGACATCACAGCCCTACGATCTTCCGGTGCCTTTCCCGTCGGGACAATTTTCCGTCCATTCGACCGAGAGGTCCGGTCGGATTTTTGATCCGACGAATGGGTTTGCTTCTTCGCATATCCTTTTTCATTAGGGCTTCAATATCCATTTTCTCCCTTCATATCCCATTTCTTTGAGCTTACCGGTCTTAGTTTTGCCCAAATCATGCCTATGGTTTGGCGTGTGTTAATTACTCTGGAGCAGATTAAGGCTCGCCATATGCCTGATCTATGCATTGAAGACCTTCCAATGGCCTACCGTCTAAGGTCACATGGTTCCAGCCGGTTTCTCCTCTTTTCCATCTCTAGCAACCCCCTCATTCTCAAGGCTACCAAGAATGAGAATAAATGGACAAGAAAGTTTTTCTTTGTGAAAAGAGACTCCATTGATAAGGGTTTTGACCTCCCTAAAAGATGGTTGACTTCTGGTAGTACTTAGGGTTTTAGGAGTATCCCCACTCATATCCCAAACCCTTATCCTGAACCATCATCTGATATTTTTGTTTCTTTTCTTGCAGCAAACTTTAAAGAACTAGCTCCTCCTAGTGCTGAATCGGAAGGGAGGATAGAAGAGATCTACAAGCTTCCAGAGGGTGAAAGAACCTTTAACCTGTTACTCACAAGCTCAAGTCAAAGATCAAGTTTCAACATGTCTGGTAAGTATAATTTAAGGAATTGATTATTATTTTATTGTATAGTGACATAACAAGTTCAAAACATCTTCCCTTGTGCAGTGCCAGTTATTAACCTCGAAGGCTTCCAACTCGATGAACTGGATAGTTATTCCAGCCTTGAGCCTGTCCAGCAAGAATCTAATCCGAAATCATCCGTTACCCCAAAACTCACCAGTTCGAAGGCCTCCGCTGCTCCCAAAGCTTTCCCTGCATCCCGGACCTGGGCCTCCAGCTCCCGGAAAAGAAAGGAAGTCGAACCCTCTGCTCCACCACATGTATTCCCATTCGAGAACCACGGGTTCACAGAATCCAGCACATTTATGACCGGCTTCCTTAACCAGGTTGGTATCCTGATCTGTATCCTGCATCATATACTTAATAGAAATGTTTATTTAGAACAATGCCTGTGGTATCACCTTGCAGGGCCTTGAACGCCTGGTCTTCCTTTACGAGGACGCATGTGGCTCCAATGTCATGCTTGAAAGCCAGCTGAAAAAGGCCAAGGCCACCATTGCAGACCAAGCAGCAATTGCCACCACTAAATCGGAACACTATGAAGCTAAGTATAAGGCTATGACTCAGGATCATCAAGCTGCCATCCAAAAGATTACCCAAGAGGCTCAAGCCAAGTCTGACGCAGCCCAACTCCAACACGAACAGGCCATGGCTTCATACCGAGAAAGCCTCAAGAATTCCGTCGTGATCTCCCTTCTCCAGGCCAGGCTGAAAATGGCTTACGAGGCAATGGCTTTGGGTTTGCAATGCCCTTCTTGGAACATCAAGGTCTGGGAAGCGAAGTTAAGAGATCTCGGGGGAAATCCTGTGGAGCCTCCTGTCAAATCTGCTGCGGAAGAGTCTGCCAAAGCAATGGATGCTAGCGCCTCAAAGGATGCTTTTGAGAATGCTGGGGCAAATGCTGGAAAGAATGCTGGAGAAAAGGATGCTGCTGCGGATACTGAGAAGAATCCCGAGGATGATGCTGGTATGGATGCCAGGAGAGAGGTTGCTGTTCAAGAGGGTGCTGCCCCTTAGGCAGCGGAGTGGGCGATGATGGATATACGTGCCAAGGCCGGAGCCCACTTTTTAATTTCATGGTTGTGGTTGCATAAACAATTTACTTTTCCTGTCTTTGAACAATTTACATTTCCTGCACTGAAACAATGTGATGACCAAAGGTGGATGGGTCCTAGGTTTTAGTACGAAGCCCTTGGTCATCAATTAGTATAACTTGTTTTGAATGTGATAACGGTTGTAGGTGGACAGGTCCTGTTTTGAGATATACCCTGCAACCGTTACACAAATATGGTAAAAACTGATTGTGTTTTTGGCGGATGGGCCTTGGTTTTAGGTGAAACCAAAAGCACAACTTTTGACTTGTTAATAATATAACTATCTTTTGACTTATTTTCTGTTACCTTGCATTACTTAGTGTGACTCTTAACTTTGTAAAGATTTTGTATTGTTATCTTATAAAATATCCTGATCAGTATGCTCAGGGATATATTGCAAAAGCCTTTTATTAGATAGAACTTCCAAACGTTCCTTCAACTTTGTAAAAATTTCTTTAGAGTGTGAAAAACAGTCTCTCTTTTCAAAGCCAAGTTTCGATAATATTTAAATGATCAAAGTTCCAAACCAACACTAGTTTCAAACACCCTAATCAAATATTCTGAAAAAGACTTTGAGAATATATCAGGATATTTATCCTTTTATAAAATATAATGTCACTAAAAACTCAGACAATGTTTACAAAGGAAAGATCATACCAGAAATAGGGTATAAACCTATTACCAAACTTCAATCCCTTTGCAATTCTTCCAATGAAGATGTCCCCTGTGCAAGGTACTTAGTGCATTAGTTCCAAACCTCATTCTTTCAGCTTTACACCACCACCTTGGTGGGAATGTCCCCTGTGTACAATGTCTTCAAATACTTTAGAAATCTTCTGAATGTTAGTTTCCATAGACAATTTTTTACGTCCCAAGGGCAAAACCCAAGGATGTACTGGAGATAAATCCCTTGTATCCTGGGGAAAATCCCAAATTTTCATGCGCTACAGGCGGGAGTGTATAAACTCCAAGACTTAGAAAGGTGAAAACCTTTAAACCTTAGAGAGTATGAAAATACCCTTTCGTGAGAGAGGGTGATCAATCCTCATATACCGTTAGGATTCAGGATATAGCCAACAATAACGAAATTTTCAGCCACTTTTACATGGACTGGTCCCGCCACCTTGAACTATCCCTGAATAACTTGCGCTCCAGGCGGGGTGTTTAAACCCAATTCGGAAGAAAGGTGAATACCTTTAAACCTGTGAAGGGATCAGTATCCCTTAAACGTGAGAGAGGGGGCCAATCCTCTAATCTTCTGAGTTATCCTGAGTACATATCCTGGAGCTATATCCTGAAACATATCTTGCAAAACAATTGTAAACTAAGGTGGGTGTTAGCTTGGCTAACACCCCTCCGATGCTTAAGTCAGTGTTGGGTTGCAAATAACAAATTAAACCAAACATATTTAAAAAAGATAGAATCCATACCATTCTGAGCTAGAAATTAAATTCTAAACTCACTTGAAATAGAGCTTAAGGTGTATAGCATTCCAAGACCTCGGTAGCATATCCCCCTCCATATTCTTGAGTCTATATGCTTCTTTTCCTGCTTCTGATTCAACTTCATACGGTCCTTCCCATTTTGGAGATAACTTGCCATCGGCAGGATTAGTAGTATTCTGAAAAGCCTTTCTTAATACCCAATCTCCAACCTTAAATCTTCTGGTTCTAATATTCTTGTTATATGCTCTGGATATTCTCTGTTGATATGCTGCCATCCTTAATCTTGCCGCATTTCTCTTTTCATCTATAGTGTCTAAATCCTGACTCAAGGCTTCAGGATTCTGCTCAGGATCACTTAAGGTAGATCTTGCAGTAGGTATTGTCATTTCCGTTGGAATCATTGCTTCTGCTCCAAACACCAACGAAAATGGGGTTTGGCCTGTTGCATTCTTTACCGTTGTCCTATCAGCCCATAAAACAAAGGGTAATTCTTCTGCCCATCTTCCTTTTTTGGCTCCAAGCCTTTTCTTTAAGTTATTGACAATTATCTTGTTTGAGGATTCTGCTTGTCCGTTTGCTTGAGGATGTACCGGAGTAGACGTAATCATTTTGATTCCCCAATTCTTGCAAAAGTCAGTAGTCCTCTTACTTATGAACTGAGAACCATTGTCACAAATTATCTCGGCTGGTACTCCGAATCTGGTCAGTATATTTCTTTTGATGAAGGATACTACTTCTTGGTCTCTAACTTGAACAAATGCTTCTGCTTCAACCCACTTAGAGAAATAATCCGTCATTGCTAGCATAAAGACTTTTCCTCCCGGAGCTTTTGGTAGTTTTCCCACTATATCCATACCCCACTTCATAAATGGCCAAGGGGAAACAATAGGATATAATGGTTCAGCCGGCTGATGCAGTATGTTACTATGTCTTTGACATGCGTCACATCTTCGAACATACTCTGCAGCATCTTTTCTCATTGTTGGCCAATAATATCCTGTCCTTAACACTTTTGAGAATAACGACCTGCCCCCAGCATGGTTACCACAATCCCCTTCATGTATATCCTGAAGTACTTCTTTGGCTTCAGGATCCTCTAAGCATCTCAAATACGGTCCTGCAAGAGATTTCTTGTATAAAATATTATTTATAATAGTGAATCGTGATACCTTCATCCTAAATGCCTTAGGATTCTCATTTTCAGGGATGTGTTCTTCTTTGAGATATCTCATGATTGGAGCCGTCCAGGATTTAGGATCCTCTTCAGGATGTTTTGCTCCAGGATCCTGAATACCAGCTACTTCTTTATCCTGAGGATTCGTTGCAGGATATAAGACATGTAATATTGGTATTTGCGTCCCTTCAGGTATCCTGATCGATGATCCCAAATTTGCTAAGGCATCCGCTTCAGCATTATCCTCCCTTGGTACCTGTTCAAGTATAAAAACATCGAAATTTCCTGCTAATTTTTTGAGAATATCGAGATATTCGATTAATTTCTCACCCTTAACTGCATAGGATCCATTAAAATGGTTAGTAATTAACAAAGAGTCAACATATACTTGCAAATTTTTGATGCTCATGCTCTTAGCCAACTCTAATCCTGCAATTAAAGCCTCATACTCTGCTTCATTATTAGTAGCAGGAAATTCACACCTAATAGCCTGGGGTAATATGTCCCCCTGTGGCGATTTTAGTAGTATTCCTAATCCTACTCCTCTTACATTAGATGCACCGTCAGTATATAATGTCCAAGATCCTGAGGATTCTCCTAACTGTTGAACTTCTAAGTCTACCTTGTCCTGAATGTCACTACTAAAGTCAGCCACAAAGTCAGCTAAAGCCTGAGATTTTATGGCATTTCTAGGTTCATATACTAAATCATAAGCACTTAACTTTACTGACCACTTGGCCATCCTGCCTGACATCTTTGGTTTCCTAAGCACATTTTTGACAGGATAATTTGTTTTAACATGTATCCTATGTGTCTTGAAATAATGCCTAAGTTTCGTTGATGCCATGACTAATGCTAGTATCAATTTTTCTAAGTGAGAGTACCTAGTTTCAGCATCTAATAAACTTTTACTAACATAATAAACAGGATATTGTTGACCTTCATGATCCTTTATGAGAACGGCACTTACAGCATTCCCTGATACAGCAAGGTAGAGGGATAGTGGTTCACCATTTTCAGGCTTCATCAATAGAGGTGCGGTTGATAGATATCGTTTCAAATCCTGCAATGCCGCTTCATGCTTCTCCCCCATTCGAATCTTTTGTTCTTCTTCAGGATATCATAAAAGTCTTTGCATTTCTCTGAGGATCTCGAGATAAACCTGTTTAAAGCTGTTACTCGGCCTGTCAATCTTTGTACGTCCTTCATATTTGAGGGTGATTTTATATCCAGGATAGCTTTGATCTGCTCTGGGCTTGCTTCTATCCCCCTTTTTGTCACCATATATCCAAGAAACTTTCCTGCCCCCACTCCGAAATGGCATTTAGCAGGGTTCAGCTTCATGTTGTATTGATCCAGGATATCAAATGCTCCCTTGATATCCTGGAGGTGATCCTCATCCTTTTTAGATTTCACCACCATATCATCGATATATACCTCCATGGTGTCCCCCAGTTTGTCTTTGAACATCATGTTTACCAATCTTTGGTATGTTGCACCTGCATTTTTCAAACCAAAAGGCATAGCTGTATAACAATAAATACCTGTTGGTGTCATGAAGGCAGTATCCTCCTGGTCAGAAGGCTCCATTTGGATCTGTTGAAACCCTGAAGATGCGTCCATGAAGGTCAGCATTTCATGCCCGGCAGTGACATCTACCATTGCATCAATGTGGGGAAGAGGAAATGGGTCTTTAGGACAGGCTTTGTTCAAGTCTGTGTAGTCTACACAAACTCTCCATTTCCCATTCTTCTTCTGTACTACAACCACGTTTGCTAGCCACCTTGGGAACTTAACCTCTCTGATCATTCTGGACTTTAATAATCTTTCAACTTCCTCCTGGATAATCGCGTTCCGCTCAGGAGCAAACTTCCTTCTTTTTTGTTGCACAGGCTTGAATGATTTATCAATTCCAAGCTTGTGAGTGATAATATCTTTGGATATGCATGTCATATCCTCATGCTTCCATGCAAACGTTGACATCCTGTATTTTAAAAAGTTAATTAATTGCTCTTCAATATCCTGAGGGATATTGGTTCCTACGAGCACCGAAATATCGGGATTATCCTGGTCTAGGATAATTTTCTTCACATCCTGCTCCGGATCCTCCACGATATCCTTGGCCCGCGTCTTTAATTGCTATGCTGCACTAGGTTTGATTGAGGATTTCATCGAGGATGAGTAGCATTCTTTCGCCTCCTGCTGATCACTATCAACTTTGACAACTCCCCAAGGGGTAGGTATCTTGATGCATTGGTGATATGTTGATGGCACGGCCTTCATATCGTGAATCCACGGTCTTCCCAGTATGATGTTATAGCAGGATAGAGAATCCATCACACAGAAACGTTGTATCGAGTTGACTCCTTCAACGTATACTGGCAACTTTATCTCTCCCACTGTGTTTCTAACCTCTCCACTGAACCCAACAAGCACAGTAGACTTTGAAGTGATATCCATTGGAGATACATTCATTCTCTTCAGAGTTTCTAGTTGGATTATGTTGACGGAGCTGCCATTATCAACCAGTATCCTGCGTACAAAATGGTTAGCCACATATAATGTTATTACCAGAGCATCATGGTGAGGATCCTGGACAGTATCCCTGTCATCTGCATCAAAAGTGATCACTTTGTCAGTTGTGAGGGTAGTCATCCTGACAGGTTTGTCTACCCTTTCGGCCTTGGCTTCCTTTGCATGTCTCTTCGCTGCCGAATACGAAGTTCCACAAATGTCGGATCCTCCCGAAATGAAGTTGATTATCTTGGCATCCGCGGGAGGTGAAAGTGATCACTTTGTCAGTTGTGAGGGTAGTCATCCTGACAGGTTTGTCTACCCTTTCGGCCTTGGCTTCCTTTGCATGTCTCTTCGCTGCCGAATACGAAGTTCCACAAATGTCGGATCCTCCCGAAATGAAGTTGATTATCTTGGCATCCGCGGGAGGTGATGCTGCTCGCTCAGGATCCTTCTCAGTATCCTGACCCTTATTCTTCTTTCTTCCTAAGAGATCTTTCAGATATCCCTTGCTTAGAAGATAACTTATTTCTTTCCTTAGAGCAATGCAATCCTCCGTTACATGTCCGAAATCTTCGTGGAAAGCACACCATTTTGACTTATCTTTCCAATCAGCCTTTTGTTGATTTTTTCGAGGCCACCTAGCCTTGTCTCCTAGACCCTGCATTGCATACATCAATTCAGGAATGTTAACAGAAAAGCAATATTCAGACAATTCAGGATACTCTTCAGGATCCTCATCTTCGACAGCATTCACTCTCTTATTTTCATTTCTACCATATGGCTTAGGCCGATATGACTTGAATGAGGATTCTGACTTCCTGTTAGTTGACTCAAAAGTGTTAGATGAGTTCATCCTTTCTTGCATCTTCCTGTCATCCTCCAGCCGGATATATCTCAAAGCCCTGTTACGAGCTTCGTCGAGATTCCTGCAGGGATTCATTACAAGATCCTGATAAAACTGAGAATCCTTTTGTAATCCCATCTTGAAAGCTTGCACAGCTGTTGCAACATCAAGATGTGGGATATCCAAGGATTCTCGACTGAATTTGTTCACGTAATCCCTCAAGGATTCCTGAGGCCCTTGAGTTATCCTGTAAAGATCACTGGTTAGTTTCTCAAAACTTCGACTACAAGAAAATTGACTATTAAATAAATTGACCAAATGAGCAAACGAAGTAATTGAGTGTGGAGGAACATTTAACAGCCATTTTAAGGCTGATCCTGTTAAGGTAGAACCAAATCCCTTGCACAAACATGCTTCCTTGAGCTCCGGAGGGATAGGGTTAATCTCCATTCTTTCCCTATACTGAGCAATATGCTCCCCAGGATCCGTAGTTCCGTCGTAAAGCTTCATGTTGGGGGTTTGGAATCTCTTTGGGATCTCAGCATCACAGATAGGATATGCAAAACGAGATATCTTGTGGCTGTCCTGGGACACTTCTAGGATCGGCTGAACCACCACAGGTACACTAGATATCATGTCCTTCAACTTCTGAAGTTCCCTAGTAAGTGCTGATGTTACACCTGTATCCTGCAAAGATCCACTATTGTTAGTAGCATGAGTATTATTATTATTTGACACTTTACCCGTTGGAGGATTCTGCCCATATCCTGAAGCATATCCTGAGCTCCTCATGGTTGATATCCTGACCGAGGATGGTATTTCAGGAGTATGATTCTGAGGAAGGCTGGGCACGATATTCCCCCTGTTATCCTCAGTATACACAGCTGAACTGAAGTTCAACGCTCTAGGGTGTAATGGAGTGACATTGTCCTCAGCAGGTCTGCTCGAGCCTGACTTCAGGAGTTGTATTTCCCTTAAAAGCATTTGGTTTGTTTCCTGTTGCTGCCTCATTTGTTCCTGCACACTTCCAAATAAGGTTAAAATTTCATCGTTAGAAGCTAAAACAGGGGCAGATTCCTAAACACTGCGGGTAGGGATAATATCCTGAGGTCGTGTAGAGGCTGGCATCCTTGGAGGAGGTGGTGGAAGCACCGAACCGGTAGTAGCAGAAGTCATAGCAGACACAGTAGAGGAACTCATGTTTGATCTGGAGGCCATTATGGACAATGTGGCAAAAAATTTTGAAAATAGAAAACCGATTAGTGATTTGACAAAAATTTTTAGTAAAGAGAGCACCACTTGCCCCACGGTGGGCGCCAAATTGTTTTGGTCAAAAATTACCGAAGTAATTAAGTGATCAAATTAGTTAAGTGAGGTAGTATGCTAGAAATGAGTGTCAAAAATATGTTAATCAAGTTAATTGTAAAAACAGTTTCAGGATACGGCTCAGGATATAGAGCTGTATCTATGATCAAACAATGAGCAAAAGTAAAGTAAACGACACGAGATGTACGAGGAAAGCCCTTGATCAATCTTGATCGCCGGCATAAAACCTCGGGAGCTGACAATTGCAGCTGCCTTGTTCTTCTATTGCTTCAAATATCAGGATACAGTGCAGGATGTGGTACGGATCGACTAAGTGTTACAACGAAACTTCAATACAAGTGTGGTGTTTGCAATGAGCTAGAAAGTGAAAGTATGCGAGAGTGTAAGTGTAGATTGTGTGACTTAAACTGATCCGACCTCATCTATTTATAGTAAAGATAAGATAACTAACTATCCTAAACTTCTGGGATCCACCGAATATTCCTTCATCGAACGTTGTAGACCCGGTCTTTCGGGCTCAACGTCTTTCCTTCAACAAACTCGTCCGAGTCTTGAGGAGAAGAAGTCCTCTTGACCGTTAACAAGTTTCAGCCTTTTACCTGCACATGGTTAATTCAATAAACCTCAGGATATCGCCCAAGATGTTAGCAATATCCTCTTCCAGCATCCTGGTCACAAATAAACAAACAAAGGCAGGATATTGGTCAGGATACGTATGTTAAGAAAATGACCCCTAACAGTATCTATTACGAAACTGGGGTTATAATACTTACAACGGAGCAGAACCTCGCTAATTAGGGGTATAATACCCGAGTATTATAACACTACTACAGAATTTTGAGATTGAAAGAAAGAAATGAGCGACGGAAAACGTAAACTGACGGCCTTCTTATATAGTCGTGTAATTTGGTCCTCTCGCGGCCCGCGTAAGGTAAGGCTAAGCCTTACGCGGCCAGCGTCAACGCACGGTCAACCTAATAGCTTAGCCAGTCATTCTCTAGACCGCCACGATAACGACACGTGTCGGCCTCTGGGTGTATCCGCGTTTCATGATCTGTCGCGGCCCGCGTGAGAGGTTGGGGTGGGTCTTCGCGGCCCGTCTCAACTCAATTTTTTTCTTATTTTTGATTTATTTTATAAACTATAACATATTTCGGGCTCGGTTTTCACATACGGGTTGTAATAAAAGACATATTGGGACATTCTAAAATATATGAGAGTGTCAGACATATTATGAGGGTGTTGGTTTTACCGAGGGTTGTTACATTCTCCCCACCTTGTTTTAGAGCTCGTCCTCGAGATCTACTGAAATAAATGCGGATATTTTCTTTTCATTTCAGATTCAAGTTCCCATGTGTACTCAGGTCCTCTTTTGGAGTCCCACTTCACTTTGACCAGAACTAATCTTTTATGCTTGAGATTCTTGACTTTCCTGTCTTCAATTTGTAGAGGTCTTTCTACAAATTTGAGTTGTTCATTTACCTCTATATCCTTAAGAGGTACTATTAGTGATTCATCAGCTAAACACTTTTTAAGATTAGATACATGAAACACATCATGTATTCCTGCCATTTCCTCTGGCAGTTGTAGCTGATAGGCTACAGGTCATATTCTTCTAATAATCTTAAAAGGTCCAACATACCTGGGACTTAGCTTTCCCCGTTTGATGAATCTTACCACTCCTTTCCAAGGAGAGACTTTCAACAAGACTTTATCTCCCACTCGAAATTCCAATGGTTTGTGTCGGTTATCTGCATAACTCTTTTGTCTATCACGTGCTGCTTTCAGTCGTTCCTTGACTTGAATAATCTTGTCAGTTGTTTCCTGCACTATCTCAGGTCCAGATAGTTTCTTTTCCCCAATTTCTGCCCAACAGACTGGGGTTCGACACTTTCGTCCATAAAGTGCTTTGAATGGTGCAGCATTGATACTTGTATGATAGCTATTATTATAAGAAAATTCTATTAAAGGTAAGTGATCGTCCCAATTACCTCCAAAATCAATTACACAAGCTCTAAGCATGTCCTCCATTGTCTGAATTGTCCTTTCACTCTGTCCATCCGTTTGTGGGTGATAAGCCGTACTTAGCTTTAATTTGGTTCCCATTGCCTTTTGGAAACTTGACCAAAAATGAGAAGTAAAGCGGCTATCTCTATCAGAAACAATTGATAAAGGAATGCCATGTAAAGAAACAATTTCATTTACATATAATTTAGCTAATTGTTCCATACTAAATGTTTCTCTCATTGGTAGGAAATGAGCTGACTTGGTTAGCCTATCTACAATCACCCAGATTGTATCATTTCCTTTCTTAGTTTTGGGTAATTTAGTAACAAAATCCATTGATATTAATTCCCATTTCCACACTGGCATTTCTAATTGCTGTAACAAACCTGAGGGTTTCTGGTGTTCAGCTTTAACTTGTGAACAAGTTAAACATTTAGAAACATAGGCTGCTTTGTCCTTTTTCATTCCTATCCACCAGAAATTTTTCCTTAAATCCTGGTACATTTTATCACTTCCTGGATGCATCGTATATTTAGATTTATGGGCCTCTTCTAATATATGATTACGCATGTTTCCTAATTTAGGTATCCACATTCTCTTTTTATGGAATCTCCAAATCCCATCTATTCCTTGTTCCAATTCTTTTAGCATACCTTTTAATTTTTTAGAATCATCCTTGATTACTGATTTTTGTGCTTCTCTTATCTGATCATTTAAATCTACTTGCAGATTTAATTTAAGAGAGCGTACCCTTTTTGGCTTTTCGTGATATTTTTGGCTTAAAGCATCTGCCACTACATTTGCTCTTCCTTCATGATACTGGATATCACAATCATAATCACTAAGAAATTCCATCCAATGTCTTTGTCTCATATTCAATTCCTTTTGCCCGAAAATATACCTTAAACTCTTATGATCAGTGAATATGGTAAACTTACTACCATAAAGGTAATGTCTCCAAATCTTAAGAGCAAAAATTATAGCTCCTAATTCGAAATCATGAGTTGAATAATTCTCTTCATGATTCTTAAGTTGTCTAGATGCGTATGCTATAACCTTGTGTCGTTGCATCAATGCACATCCATAACCTAATTTAGAAGCATCACAATAGACTACAAAGTCTTCAGTTCCTTCTGGTAATGCTAGTATGGGTGTATGGGTTAATTTTTGCTTAAGAATTCTAAATGCTTCTTCTTGTTTTAATCCCCATTCAAACTTAACAGATTTACAGGTTAGTTTAGTTAAGGGAATGGCTATTCTAGATAAATCTCGAATAAATCTTCTATAATAACCGGCCAATCCTAAGAAACTTCTAACCTCAGTTGGTGACTCAGGGTTTTTCCATTTAGTAATCGCCTCGATTTTTGTTGGATCTACATGAATTCCTTCATGATTAATTAAATGTCCAAGGAATTGTACCAGTTCTAACCAAAACTCGCACTTTGAAAACTTAGCATAAAGTTTTTCCTTTCTTAATAGATTTAAAAGTGCGTGCAAATGCTTTGCATGATCTTCTTTATTCTTAGAATAAATTAGAATATCATCTATGAATACAATTATGAATTTATCCAAATATGGCTTACATATTCGGTTCAGCATGTCCATAAATGCAGCTGGGGTATTGGTTAAACCAAATGGCATGACAGTAAATTCATAATGACCATACCTTGTTCTAAATGCGGTCTTAGGAATGTCCTCTTCCTGTACCTTTAATTGATGATATCCGGACCTTAAATCGATTTTAGAGAAAAATCGAGCTCCTTGTAGCTGATCAAACAGATCATCGATTCTCGGTAATGGGTACCGATTCTTAATTGTAACCTTGTTTAATTCACGGTAGTCAATGCACATACGCATTGATCCGTCCTTTTTAACGAACAGTATCGGCGCTCCCCATGGCGACGAACTTGGTTGTATGAATCCTTTTTCCAGCAATTCATCTAATTGTTTCTTTAATTCTTGCATTTTGGCAGGTGCCAAACGGTAAGGTGCTTTGGCAATTGGTGCCGTTCCTGGTATTAAATGGATTCTGAATTCAACTTCTCTATCTGGAGGTTGTCCTGGCAATTATTCTGGAAATACATCTGAAAACTGAGATACTACTGGAATATCTTTTAAATCCTTTCCTTTAGTGTTAGTGATTATGGAAATCAAATACACTATAGAACCTTTTCTTATACAACTTGCAGTTTTCATCACAGAGATAAATTTTGTGGATCTAGATGGTTTATCTCCTTTAATTGTGATCGTTTTACCTTTTGGTGAATTTACTTGAATTAACTTTTGATCACATAAAATACTGGCTTTATTGGCTATTAACCAATCCATTCCTAAAACAACATCGAATCCTACCAGATTCATAGGATAAAGGTTTGCAATAAATTTATGATTTAGAATTTCTATTCTTGCTCCCTGCAAGATTTCATAAATCGTAATGGTTTCTCCATTAGCTGTCTCTGCTAAGCATTCTAGTGGTAGTTTAGTTAATGACTGATTTAAAATTTTGCAAAACGATGTATTAATAAAACTTTGGTTTGCACCAGAGTCAAATAATACTTTAGCAAAAATATCATTAACTAAAAACGTACCAGCTATGACATCTGGGATCATCTTGGCTTCTTCTGCAGTCAGAACGAATGCTCTAGCATTTTTAGTATTCTTGTTGTCTGGAGCTGGAGCTAATTTCGGACAATTTAGCTTGATATGACCTTGTTCTCCGCAATTGTAACATATCCGGCTGTTAGCTTTCTTCCTGCAGTTTTCTTCCTTGTGTCCCGATAATTTGCAAAAGTTACAGTATATGGAGCATCTTCCTGAATGTTTTCTTTTGCAATACCTACAGTAGGGTGCAGAAGTAGAACCTATATTCTTCCCACGGTTAGAATTTCCAGAACGAAATTCTTGTGTCAACTTCTGGGTTAGGTTCCTCCTCTGGTCCTCTTCCCTAGTACGGATTAATTCATCAGTCAAGGTATTGGCTAGTTCTACAGCTTCTTCTATGGTTTGAGGTCTAGCTGCCTTGACTACGTGTCTTATTTCTCCAATTAATCCCCAAATATAACGGGAGATTAACACCGGTTCTGGTGAAGCAAGAGTTGGCACTATTCTAGCATATTCAAAGAATATTTTAGTGTATCCCTTACTATCTACACCAGTCATCCTAAGGTGTAAGAATTTATCTGCTATCTGTTCCTTCTCATTGGGTGGGCAGAATTTCCTTTCTACCTTGTCCTTAAATTCTTCCCATGTCATATTGTAAGTTTTATCACTTCCTCTTGATTGGAGGATAGTATTCCACCATTCTAGTGCTGCATTCTTAAACAGATTAGAAGCAAATAGTATCTTATCTTCTTCAGCACACTTGCTTATCCTTAAGACTGCCTCAGTCTTTTCTATCCAACGTAGAGTTGCAATGGCCCCTTCGTTGCCCGAGAATTCCATTGGTTTACAAGACCAGAATTCCTTATAAGAATAACCATAAGGCATGGTTCTTCTTCTTTTGGGAATGGGCATTTAAAGTAAAGGTCCATTGTTCACACTGTTTTCCGGTTCAATTGGTCGCTTACTGCTATGTTTACTCTTATTATCAGCATCCTTAACAGTTTGAAGAATAAATGGCATAGCATCTATAATTCCCTGTGCCACTATGTGTTGGATAGCACTATTATCCACTTGATTTCCATTGTTATTGATGCTAGGATTCTCATTAACCACGTTAATGTTACTCTGGTTATCGTTATTCAGATTTTCTTGATTTCCTTCGTCGGCCATCTGAATTTTAAACATTTACCCCATATTAATATCACAAATAATATATTAATATAGTTAATCACATGACACGCATTTTTTTCCAAAAGCGTCGATCATTGCGACTATACTCTATTTCTATATTAGGCATCTATTACACACTAATACTGAAATAAAATTACAATACGAACATAAATAAAATCACACTAATAGTAATATGCATCCGTACACACATATTTTATTTTGTTTTATTTTATTATATTATATTATTACTACTACCATTTCACTATCTCATTCACGGATATGGATTTATCCAAAAATCCATATTGCGCTCATCGTATTTCCATACGAGACGCTCTTCCACCTGACGCATTCTCTCACTGCTTTCTAAAATTTCCTCCCCAAAAGTCCTAAGTTCTTGAACGTTTTCTGCACTCATTGGGGGTGCAGGTTGTCGGACTGGGTTTGGAATCTGAGGTGCGGGTTCCTGATATGGGGGTGACAGTTCCTGAAATTGGTAAGGATCCTCTAAAATTTACCTAATATAATTATCATGGTAATAGGGATCTAAAGGGTCCATACCTAGGTAGGCTTCTATGTTCTATATGGGTGGGTATTCCTGGATAGGGTAACGTTGCACAAAGTCCCTATTATCGTCCCACCAGGGGTCGTAATTTGGGTCTAGCGGGTTTGGTCTAGGTATCCTAGGGATTTCATCTGGGTTGAAATCATGCATCTCCACTTGGTTTTCAGGATTTTCTATCTCCATGGTTTGTTCTGGGATTTGGGGTTGTGGGGCTACTAGTTGTTCCAGACTTGGGTCAGCAGCAGTTGTGGCTAGGATATGGAAATTAGCTAGGCTTCTATTAAGCATATCCTGTGTTTGGGCATCTGATTCTCGCTTAGCAGCTGCTAGAACTCTTTGTTGTTTCAACTTTTGCATTCTCTTCCTACATGCAAACGCTTCCTTACTGAACCATCCTCGTTTCATTTGAGGGAATGGCTCTTCAGACTGAGCTTTAAAAGCAAATATTCCGTCTTCCTGATCAGCAACGTACCCCGAGAGGGCAGGCTGTGACGAGGTACTTACACTCTTAGGTGAATCGGACAACTGACGACTCATGTCTGAGGGTCCTTGATCACTCATACTGTAAACTAACAGTTAGTCAAATAACACATAACAAATAAATACAGTTATGCAAGTATTTTCGTAATTTATTTCCTAACACAAAATTTAGAATTTAAGTGTCAGCAGAACACTTCTTTGGCTTAGACCAGTGGCTAGGCTCTGATACCACCTTCTGTCGCAACCCCCGATCCCTAATCCCCGGGAACGGGCGGACGCGAGCTCAGATTTTTGGTGGTATCAGGTTATTTAATCTTGCAGCGGAATTTACATCAGGACCGTAGTTAGGAAATGTTTATCAGAGTAAAACCACCATACTTAATATTAATAAACACATGGGCAAAACCCAAGTTTATTATTACAATACATTTATAGGGACAAACCCTATTTTATTGAATTTAAAACATCGTTTATTAAGTAACTTTTATAGCTACATTTTTCCCAAGCCTTCAATCCTCTCCAGCTGGCTTTTCACTAATTGGCTGTTCACATTGTGTTACCTGTAACGCGTTTTAAAAACATTTGTCCGTTGGAAATACTGTTGAGTGAATCCCAGTTTAATCAAGAAACATTTTATCAATTAAAACAGTATTGAGAGCGATCACATTGTTTATGTCTACACAATTACTCATTCAGTACTTGCCACTCGACCGGATCTATGGCTATGGTCAAATTACCCATTGGCTAACTCGTTGTCCAATGGTAATGTACTGTCATTCCCGACTTACTACTACTCGTAGTAATAAATTTTGTATACAAAACCCCATAATACCGGCAGTAATTGAAGAACTACAAAGACTCAATCACCGCTTAATCACATTGTAAAACAATTAAGGTTTTGTAAAACATTCCAAAAACATTAACAAAAAAAGGATAAACTCACATTGCTGTCTTAGGCTTTTCGTAAGGGTTTCCTGGATATAATCTATAATTTATACAAATGTACATTGATTAGTATAATAACCCTTTGAAAATATAAATGATACCCTCCCCGAGACGGCATTCCAACAACTATGTCGGGTAGAACCACGACAGTTGTTACGGAACCCTAAATCAATCGGGCAGCGTATCTATTACGAAACTGGGGTTATAATACTTACAACGGAGCAGAACCTCGCTAATTAGGGGTATAATACCCGAGTATTATAACACTACTACAGAATTTTGAGATTGAAAGAAAGAAATGAGCGACGGAAAACGTAAACTGATGGCCTTCTTATATAGTCGTGTAATCTGGTCCTCTCGCGGCCCGCGTAAGGTAAGGCTAAGCCTTACGCGGCCCGCGTCAACGCACGGTCAACCTAATAGCTTAGCCCAGTCATTCTCTAGACCGCCACGATAACGACACGTGTCAGCCTCTGGGTGTATCCGCGTTTCATGATCTGTCGCGGCCCGCGTGAGAGGTTGGGGTGGGTCTTCGTGGCCCGTCTCAACTCAATTTTTTTCTTATTTTTGATTTATTTTATAAACTATAACATATTTCGGGCTCGGTTTTCACATACGGGGTGTAATAAAAGACATATTGGGACATTCTAAAATATATGAGAGTGTCAGACATATTATGAGGGTGTTGGTTTTACCGAGGGTTGTTACAGATATGCTTCGTTTTGAAATGTTTTGTTTGCTTAAAGCCTTTGGGGGGTTAATGACCATGTCCCGGATATCCTCGGCATCATTTTACGAAATGGCCACGACCTAAGCACGGGGTGTAGGCGTACACCCGTCAGTGCCAAAAATAAATAATGTGGCATGTCTATTGATCTTTAACCCGGTCTGCGGATCGGGCTACTGAACGCATAAGGAACATGTAATTCTTTTACAAGATTATATTCAAATAATTATCCAAAGTTATAAAATGTTTGTGCCACATGCATCCAAATCAATTTTTAATCATTTTCAAAATGAGTCAGTTGATTGTATTTACCAGTGTAAACTGACGTATTTTCCCAAAAAGGTTAAG